>JAFVLL020041100.1:0-107269 GCA_021397915.2 Tor tambroides
GGTGAGGAATAAGGCTCAGCATGTTGACAGCGTGACAGTCTCTCGTGGGCTACGTTCATGACAATGGAGTAGCAATACATCAGAAACAGTAGAACATTCCAGCCGACGAGAGCGCTTGTTGCCACGAGAAAGCCAAACATGATGAAAGCTTCATTGTTCATCATTAGCTATGAAACACCTGGTGCTGATTGACAGCGCTGAAGTTTGGCTGTGGGATATTTTGGTTCAGCTGTTATGGATGACACTGGCATTTGGCATGGCTTGGGCCAGGACAGCTTGTGTTATTGTTATTAGACCCACAGCCACAGATGCTTAATGATTATCACCAACTGTAGAATTATTATTTCTCCTCACCTCCTACATTTCCCTCTCTCTCTCACACAAACACACGTTGGCTGCCAAAATCTGTCCGAGAAGTGTTGCGGACTTGTGTACGACTACTCCTCCGCCACAAATCTGTCTTCAGAAGCAGCTGCCCTCGTCTCCTGACAAATATTTACTACTCTGCCCCCATTGCAGCGTTCTGACGGCTCTGATAAGGGCGCCATATGGCAGCTTGATTTTAATGGGGCTTTTAAGGGCCATAAAGAAGCCGAGAGCCCACTGGGAGGAAGGCTCATGCTCCTCTCCTGTCTGAATAGGTGGGTAACAGAGACCTCCGGCGGGCCAGAGCCGAGATCTTGAAAGGAGCATTTAGCTTTGGTCCTCTTTGTATGTCTTTTTCACCTTGATTGATTTCACATAAGGGCTGAACGTCCTTGAGATGTGGTGAGTTAAAGTGATATTGGATGAATAAATCCCACATAACGCTTCTGGGAAATGACACTCACCGGGTGAACTGTCAGTCAGCTTTTGTTTTGAATTCGTCTCGGTGGCCCTAGTCTCCTGTGATGCCCGTTGAAACTCAAGCATAAATCAGCTGATGTCCCAAAGCCTGGAGACTTATATAATTGTCATTATTATTATTATTTTACCGTTATTATTATTATTATTATTATTGTCATTTAAAGCATTTAAACATAAAAAAAATAAATTGCAGCAGTTTGTATAATTGTTTGCAACACATTTTGGTTACATTATTATTATTATTATTATTATTATGCCATTTAACCGTACAAAATAAATTACTGTAGTTTAGTTCCATTAATTATTATTATTATTACTATTATTATGTAATTTAACCATACAGAGTAAATTACTGTAGTTTTTTGTTGCTGTTATTATTATTATTATTATGTCATTTAACCATACAAAGTAAATTACTGTAGTTTGACAAGCTATTTGCAACCCATTTTGGTTACATTATTATTATTATTATGATTATTATTGTAATTTGAACGATTTAAACATACAAAATAAATCACAGCAGTTTGAATAGCTGTATGCAACCCATATTGTTTCCATAATGTGGATTTTTTCTTTTCTTTTTTTGTTTTGTTTGTTTATGCAATTTTGTTATGCAATGCAATGCAAAAAAAAAAAAAAGGATAAGACTTGAATGTAGCCATTGGGAATTGATTAGATTGTGGGTGTTATTATTATTATGTCATTTAAATGTACAAAGCAAATCACTGACGTAACTAGCTGACGTTGTTGTTGTTATTATTTTATTACGTCACTTAAATTTACAATGTGAATTTTTGAGTGAAATAGGATATTCAGTTATTCAGTGATTTGAGGCATTGAGAATTTTAGGCATTGACATTGTGAAAGTGTATTTTTGTTTTTGTTTTGAATTCATTTTGGTGGCCCCAAGTCTCCAGTGACATCCAGTTATCCGCATCTCCATCGAAAACTTGAGCACAAATGAGCTGACGTCCCAAAGCCTGGAGACGTACTGCATATACAGTGTGTAGAAAATTAAAAACCACCTCAGTGACAAGAAAGATAAGTGTGTCAAGGACTCTTTTTATTGATTGAAGTGGTGTCAGGCAGCTTGGAAAATGAATTTTGATGAGGATGTGCTGGGCAGCGGCGCCACATGAAGAGTTTAGCATCTGAAAGGGATCAGGGTGAGAAAGAAGAATAAAGATACAGAGGAGGGATGGCGGAGGATGGTGTAATAAGGTTGCCTTTGCTTCATTTGTCTTCGCTGTGGATTCACACTCAAAGCCCCCAAGGTGTAGGCTGGTCATGTGACCAACCAAGGAGGACTGTGATACCTTGAGAGAGCTATCTGTTTGCATTCCCATTCATCTCAGTTGTGTTGGAAATGCAAACATAATATATAACATACTGAAATTGTTGTGATATTGAGGATACATGATATATCAGTACCTAGTTATTATCATGCTTGGCTGATATTAGAAATATTTTTAATTAATTAATATTTTTAGTTTTTAATATTTTTCATTAATCGTACATAAGATATGCATGAAAAGAAGACCTGCAGCTGGATTCGGTGTGCCTCCTATCTGCACTCATGAATGACTTGAGAGAAATCTATTAAAACTAAAACTGGTGACTGCTTTCTGCATGCGTCACAGATGAGAGAGAGAGAAAATCAGTTTGCTTGCTTGTGGATTTCTCATTTGTAGCTATTATTGCCATTTACCTGTTGCTTTTCGTCGTAGGATACTGGTACTGGTATACTGCACTGTATATCATATCAGTCGCATGGTATTTACTCATCTCCTATCAGTCTATCCTATTGTTCTTCCTCTCCTCCAGCAAGCAAACACCCTTCTCTGAGGGGAATCAGGGCAGGGGCTAAACAATTGTCAGACCAAGCTTTGTCAACCCTCTCCACAAACAGAAGGATGGGACCAAATTGATTTATGACTCAAATTAAATAAATGACATTTGCAGCAGAAGAGGAAGAAAGGGTTTGAGAGGAGGAGGAGAAGGAGAGGGGGAGATCAGTCTGGGTCTGGTTGACTGGACGCATCACGGCAGAGTAAAAAAAAAAAAAGGGTGTTCTGTCTGGCTGAGAGAAAAACAGACAGGAAACGGTGGAAGGAGTGTGGAAAAGTATTGGACAGAGATTAGATGCAGAAGTCTTTTTAAATCTGTGCATTCACTGAAAAAATCTTATTTTCATAGAGCCGCTGTGGAACAATGGTGCGCTCCGTGTCTCTTGAGCCAAATTAATCGGAGATGATAACCAGCTTTTCCAGCACGGAAGGGCAGCTAAGCAATTAGTAGCCGCATAAAAATGAGAAAACGTCAGTCGTTGCGCATTTCAGAGACCATCTTTTATATGTGCGCCAAATTTTTATTAATGAATTCACAGGACATTGATTTCAGTGCCAGGCTGTGCTGTTTGTCTTTGAGAAATATTATTGAAATTTTGGGTCATTAAACCAAACAGTTCTTTGCTTAAAGTCAATATGAAATCAAAATTGACTGTATTTACACTCATTGCACGTGTTTCTTATTTTAAAAGATTCATGGGTGCAAAAAAATTGTGCCAAAGAAAAAATAGTCATTCTTTAGTCTGTTTTCACATTGACATCACTAATAACACATATAACAATTATCTTAATTAGGGATGCACCGATAATTATGTTTTGTTTTATAGAATATTACTTTACTTTTTATAAATATTAATATTAATTAAGTTAATATAATTATATTAATTGTTAATATTATATTTTGTGTAAAAAAGTAAAATACACAAAAATCTATTAAATATATAAATCAAAAATCAATTAAATTAAATAATAAGTAATTATTTTTAAATTCTACAGGTATATTTAGACATAGTGTACACTTTTGTTCAAACGTTTAGGACTGGAAAGATTTTTAATGCTTTTGAAGAAGTCTTATGCAACCAAGGCTGCATTTATTTAATCAAAAATACAGTAAATACAGTAATATTGTGAAATATTATTACAATTTAAAAGAACAGTTTTCTATTTGAGTATATTTTAAATTGTAATTCATTTCTGTGATGGCAAAGATCAATTTTAAGCAGCCATTACTCCAGACTTCAGTGTCTCATGATCCTTCAGAAATCAATATTCAGAAATCAATAATAAATATTCTGCTTACTATTTTTGTGGAAACTGTGATACATTTTTTTCAGTATTCTTTAATGAATAGAAAGTTTAAAAAACATGATTTAATTGAAATAGAACAATTTTGTAGTCTTTACTGTCACATTTGAAATTATTAGTGCTATTAAATATTAATTTTAAGTGAGTGCTTGATGACGATAAAGGTCATCCAAATGAAAAAAACAGACATAAATTAGCTTTCAAATTTAAGTATATCAACCAATACCGATAAACAAATAGTAAAAAAGTCCCTTATTTCTTAATTTCACATACCTCCATCATCATACACCTGTCATATTGCTCAGCTGGATGCTTATTTATAACATAATACTCATTATCCAAGTTCCCTGTCACTCTTCTCCGGGATTGCAGAACTTCTATAAGTGAAAGATTTGTCACGTTACCTCCAGGCAGCCTGTCATATTGCCTGCCCACAGGGTGCAGACACTTGCAAATGATAGATGATCTGTCGGCCAGTGTCTCAGATGCCCCGCGTCGGAGCAGAGAGGTCTTAATAATTACAGTGACGATGGCTTTTTCAGAGATGAAGTTAGAAACTGCCATAAAATGATGAGGTGTGAGAATGAGATTCTTACGCTCCTGAGTTCATAGCAGAGCGGTGTGGGAAAAACACAGCTCCTCAGGGGTTTGCCTGGAAGCTAATAGACGTCAGATGAGATTCTTTTATTCCTCAGGTTTTAATCTTTGTGTCTGGGAGTCATAGTGGCGCAAGCCTGGAGGGATCTGTTTCATGGTGTTACTCACTGTACCTCAGGTGACCAATCCTTCAACTGGCCCAGAGGGACGGTGGCTCTTCTGTAAAGTGGAATGAAGTTAAGATAAATGCTTTTTTGAGAGATCAAGAAACAGTAAAAGAGCTCTTAAACAGTTATTATTCTGCTCACCCAGGTAGGTTTGCAGTATTGTTTTAAGATGTTTTGATATCTGGCACTGTAGATTGAGGCTTAAAATAGGCGAGCAATTACTCAGATATTAGTAAATGAAGCCTTTGACACTTTTTTGACACCAATTCTGTCTCGAATTTCTCAGTAGAAGTTATCACGTCACAGATCAATGACATTTGCAAAGGTCGCGCTCAAATCGAGCTTTAATTTCCATAACATTTGCATTTTCTCATTTTGCAGATGCTTTTGGACCAAAGTGACAGTGCAAACAGTCAACTGGTGTAACAAATACAATTACAGAGAGTATGTGATTCGGTTAATACTGAGGCAAAGCCACAGAGAACGAAGAAGACCTTCATTTTGGATCCCCTGCTCTTAGAACAGAGGAAAATTACTTTCACGAACCTTCAAAGTAATAACAGAAACATCAGTGCAGTGGCATAATGGTACTCTAGGGCAACCCGACAAAAATTATAGTGCATTATAGACGTATTAGACTAGTTTGTGACCTCTGGTTGTTTTTTTTTTTTTCAGATGTTGTTACTGTAAATGTAAGCACGTCATGACCTTGCTGTCTCATTTATTTAGACTTGTCTGTACATTGTTAAACATAATTCCAGTTGCACATAGACATTGAATTGACCTTGAGCTTTAACACTTTTTTTTAACACAAACATGTACAGTGGAAACACACAGTAATCTCTTTAATGTATGTGATTATGAGTGCTCTGTAGCCTTTAGATTATTGAAATCAGTTTTAAAATATGCATGCGCTAACGTGCAAACATTCATTCATTAGGACATGATCCAAGAAGACTTAAGTGGTGACGACTTGATCCTAAATGATCTTTGAAGAACGACAATCGTAAATTGAGTGCCTGGCCTTGGAAACACATTACACTAGAGAGTTGTTATCATCACCGAATGACATATCTCACCTTGTAAAACACATTTGCGCTGAAACGGTCATAAAGAAACACGCTACTGTTTTTGCAGCAGATTGTAATTATACAAGGCTCTGGGATGCTTGATTCTGAGTGGATATTTGCAACATTCAAATATTTTTTTATACAAAGACCACTGAACAATAAAATTGATCCTTCCTACTTAGCTTCATGACTCTCGTATCAGTCCACAGACCAGTTATTTTAGTATTATTTATATACTAATATAGTATTTATTGATATTTTGAATGTTTTTATATTTTCAGTTTTCAGCTTAATTTTAGTTTAATTTAAGAAGTTGTTGTGTTTTTGTCATTTGTTTTAGTTTTTGCTTTTTAACATTTCTATTTAGCTTTATTTTTTATTTCAGTTTTAATTTTAGTAAATTTAGTACTTTATTACTTATTTCAGTTAGTTTTAACCTAAGCTAATCGGAAAAAACATGTCTCTATTTACTAAAATGTACTTATACATAGAATTCACATCAGTTTCTAGTTGAAATGCACTTTGGAGGCAGTAAAATGGCAACACCCTTTATTATTTCATTACACATAGTATAATTACAGGGGCAGATTATCAATTAATAATCGATTAAATATTATCACACAGTTCCTTGTGCAGTGCTATGTTATGTAAGGCTTTTCTAATGTAGTAAACTTGCTCTGTAGCTCACCTGGTACAGCATTGTACTTGCAAGTCTGGTTGCTTCAGCAAATGTGTTTTTTGCTTTTGTTAGCACGTGGTTAGGTTTTTCAAACACAATAGAGCATTAAACTTTTAGTGCCACACACTGGACATTTAATTTCAGAACTGCTGTGATACATACCAACCAACCAACCAACAACTATTGTATATAAAGCGCTGTCTGTTATGGATAAAACTGTGCTACTCATTGGAAAGTGTTATTTTATTTTGAAAGTGTCTTAGTATCATTTCACATAAATTTTGGTACAGGCATGTATTGCCAATTAACCTGTGTTTGTTCATTTCCAAGGCAGTATTTCTAATTTTTTTTTTAAACTAAAACAATTTTATCTAATATTTATATTATTTTATTTTAGCTTTGTCAATTAACAAATTAGTTTTTAATAGATTTCGTTAACAATAACAACACTTCCACAGAGAAAAAAACTGCTAAAATCAATATTTCATGTCCATTTATTTATTCAGTAAGTAGCCATGAAATAAGTTGGATATTGTCCAGTCAGCTGGCCATTATCACAAAAACAACCCCCTTGAGACCTGCCAAACTGTCCGGGTTTATTTGACGATACTGAGCAGCTGGTTGTTTCCCTTTACTTAAGTTCAGGACTGACATTATTATGCCTTCCAAAGTTTAAATATTGCTTGCTTGCAGAGCTTGTTGATCCTTTCCATACAATTTACAATTAACTTCTCAGTAACTATCCAAGGGTCACCCTTACCTGTGACCTTTGAATTAACCATTGAGTTTCATCACTTTTTTTATTGGTAGACTCCAACTGTACATCTGCATCAGTGTCACACAAAAGTGTTGCTAATTATATCAGTAAGATGCTGTTGTCCAAGAGTAGGTGTTTGTGTAAATGGCTGCTATAGTGTATGTGTTTGAGAGATTGTGAATGAGCCTGTGTGTTAGTGTGAAAGTGTGTAAACACACACACTGATACAGCGCTGTGCTCATTAAGGAGCTCTGGCTTGGCTGGGCTTGGCTCCAGGGCCACATGTTTCTCCTGTGCGGTGCTCGGCTATTTCTGTCTGCAGTGTTTGGCTTGGATTTATACTCAGCTGCTCTCTCAGTCACCTTGTCTTGTCTTGTCTCATTCTTCATACAGCGTCAACGCATTTCTATCTAGGCTGGCTAATAGACCTATCTACTGTACACTCGTTTTGATAAATTTAGAGCGCATGAGCTTCAGACAGAAACTGGATTGATGGCAAACTTAAAACCTTGTGTTCCAATAGTCTGCTTCAGTGATAGTCACCTTCATTGTCTCCTTAAAACAACAGGTTTTGAACACATGTACTTTTGCAAAACCACATTTTTCTGAATATGTTGATGAGTGTGAAATAATGTAGGGCGGGACTTATCCTTTGAGATCTGATTGGTTAACTCATGTTTGCTAACATTATGTTCTAGTAATTATTATTTGCTATACTTTGGATTTATGCTAGGATAACATTGTTTTTGCTAGGATTTTATTGGCTAATATTAATATTGGCTAATATTATTTATGCTCATATGTGACCCTGGACCACAAAACCAGTCATAAGCATCAATTTTTTGAAATTGAGATTTATACATAATCTGAAAGCTGAATAAATAAGCTTTCCATTGATGTATGGTTTGTTAGGACAATAGGACAATAGGACAATATTTGGCTGAGATACAACTATTTGAAAATCCGGAATCTGAGGGTGCAAAAAATTCAAAATATTGAGAAAATCGCCTTTAAAGTTCTTAGCAATGCATATTACTAATTAAAAATGTAAGTTTTCATTCAAGTTTTTCATGGAACATGATCTTTACTTAATATCCTAGTGATTTTTGGCATTAACGAAAAATCGATAAATTTGACCCATAAAATGTAGTTTTGGCTATTGCTACAAATATACCTGTGCTACTTAAGACTGGTTTTGTGGTCCAATATTATTTGGATAATATTATTTATATTCATTATAATTGTCTTTTACTTATGCTAAGATATTATTCGCTAATATTAATATTGGCAAATATTATTTATGCTCATATATTATTGCCTAGTAGTGCCATTTTGGCTAATATTATTTATAGGCCTATTCAGTGTTATTGGCTTTTATTTATGCTAAGATATTATTGGCTAATATTAATACTGGCTAATATTATTTATGCTAAAATATTATTGGCTTGTATTATTTATGTATTATTTAAGCTAAGATATTATCATCTGATATTATTTATGCTAGGAAATTATTGGGGAATGTTATTTATACTCAGATATTGGCTAATATTTGTAAGACTAGGATATTTTTGGGAAATGTTATTAATGCTACAATATTATTAGGTAATGTTATGTATGTTAAGATGTTATTGGCTAATAATATGTATGCTAGGATTTTACTGGCTAATGCTATTTATGCTAGAATGTCAGTAGCTAATAATCTTTATATTTATGTATTATTCTCTAATATTATTTATGCTACATGGTCAGATTAGTCCTTTTGTCAGATTTAGAGAAAATGGTTTAATATTAAATTCTAAAAATTTTCCAGAAGCTAATTTTGAAAACAACGAATGTAATACTGCACGTGTAGTTTGATATTGCTTTGTGTTTGCTCATCTCAGGTGAATCAGCAGTAACTAAACTTTTACTTCAGAAACAGTAAAGATTTTTTCTCTGACTGCGTTTCAGGGTTTGATTTTGTGCGGTTTTTTTGGGTTAGTACACAATAACCTTCACAGGTGTGTAGTTTTCAGATGGCAGACACTCTGCAGGTTATATGATGTATCTTGCTGCCATTCTTTTGTCACTGGAGACGTTTCTCGGGCCCCGCGCGTCCCCTCGTGATGGCCAAAGTGTGTTTTTGCACCTGAATGAGGAAGACCACTGGGATATCATGTGAAGTGCAGTGAAAGGTTTGAGAGATGTTTGGAAGAGAAGAATTTGTGATTTCCTATAGTGTATTTACTGTATACTATCTGTGTGTGTGTGTGATGTGCTGAGGGGCAGTGGGAGTCATGTTTGTGTGTGGAAGGAGATGAGGGAGTGGGAGAGGGGGGTGTGTTTGCTCATGCATTTGTGTTTGTGGCTCTCTGAGGGGTTTAGCCTGCAGCCTCATGGATCTTTGTGGAAGGACTGCTCATTTTGTGTCCATTCTGAATCTCTCTCTCTCCAGCTAACTCTTTTATCAGCTTAGCCGAGAGAATACAGTTCACCTTTCCCTACCAGACACCTTACATATTCATTTCACAGTACCTCTCCACAGATACAAGATACCACGTTTCTTCCGCTGATCGCATGACCTGGCTTGCTTGTCAACCAGCCCCTTCCCCAGAGGAAGCTCAGGGTTGCTGTGGGGATGAGGATCCTGGTGGCAGATTTGGGGAATCTGAGGCGACGTTACCATGGCAGAGTCTGAGTCTGAGTCTGGGGAAGGGGTACATTGGCTCTTTGAAGCACTTCTTGTTCCAGCTGTTTGCTTGTTTTTGTCTCATTCTTGTTAATTCATTAATTAATAGATACTTCAGTATCTTACCTTACAAATTTCACGTTATTAACGTTAATGTCTAATTTGACCAATCCGCAGTAATTTAACATACACTGTACTTCAAAGGTTTGTGATTTTTAAAAAAAAAGAAGTCTCATCCAGGCTGCATTTATTTTGTCAAATAAAATAAAATAAAATAAAATAAAATCTGAAATATTAATGGAATTTAAAGTAACTGTTTTCTATTTTAATATTTTATTATAATTTTCTATTTTAATTTTTTAAAATGTATTTTATTCCTGAATTTTCAGCTGTCATTACTCCAGTCTTCAGAGTCACATGACCCTTCATTAATCATTCTGATAAGCTTATCTGGTGAAAAACAAACAATCAAACAAACCAACAAACAAAACAAAACAAACAAATTGTTGTTATTATCAATGTTGAAAACAATCAATGTGCTGCTTAATATTTTAGGAAAACTATGATACTTTTTTTAGGATGAATAGACAGTTCAAAAGAACAGTATTTATTTGAAACAGAAATATTTTGTTACATTATAAATGTCTTTACCATCACTTTTGACCAACTTAATGCATCCTTGCTGAATAAATGCAATAAATTAAATATTAATTTCTATTAAAAAAAACTAAACTTTTCAACATTAGTGTATTTCTGAGGGAAACAGGATATTTAGCAAGAAAAAAGACTTGATTGTAATGATCTGGAACTGATCGAAGCATGAAAGTTGGTGGCCTGAGTTGAAAAATAAGAGGGTTTGGTAAAAGTTGCAAGTTGTTTTAGAGGCGGATCAATTTAAAGATGAAAGGTTAAGAATATAAAAAAAAATTTATTTGAACATTGTGCAGATCAGGAATGCATTTTAAGAAAGTAAAGCAGAAAAGTCAATTTTGATTTCATGTCAACTTTAATCCTTATTGATTAGGAGAGAACCAGCTGGCCACTGTTTTCATTTTAGCTTTCATTTTGGTTGTCAGAGAACCATCTGTTTTTGCAGACATGGGTAGTTAATCTTTTGCAAACAGAACAAAAAAACTGGATGGGTTATGGCCATTATTAGACACAAAGAGAACATCTGACTATGAGCGTTGGACAAGCAGTGAGACAAGAAAAGGATCATGACATTGTTGTGCCATGACACACTGCATACTTCCAGTGTCGATTGGGTGGCAAAGATCATTTTTTAAATAAAAATCAGTGTAAAAGCAATTTTCACTCAGAAATCTCAAAAATAATTACAACGAATTGTCAAGAAGTAAATTTAATTAAATGTGAAATTTGTCGAAAAATAATTTTTTACATCGTACCACTCAATAGTTTGGGGTCAGTAATATTTTTTTTATGTTTTTGAAAAAAGTCTGGTAACACTTTACTTAAAGCCTTTATGTATAATGCATTACAAAGGGTTATTAAAGTGTATAATGCATTATAATTATAAATAATGTGTGTAGTAATACATTATATCTTATCGTAAATAATTCTAACTGAATTTAAATTAATAGTGTATCAATGAATTGATAAGTGTTATAATGTATTAACTGTGGTTACAATTTTTCATGAGATTGTACAATGCAATGCACCTTATTCATAAAGGCTTTAAGTAAATTGTCTCTGTTTTCATAAAAAATACAGTAAAAATATTAGTATTTTGAAATACTGTATTATTACAATTTACAGTTACAATTTTACAATAACGGTTTAAATTTTCATATTTTAATACATTTGGTGCTCAAGAAACTTTTCTGTTGAAAACAGTTTTGCTGCTTAATATTTTTGTGGAAACCGTGATACATTTTTACAGGGTTCAAAAGTACAGCATTCATTTGAAACATAAATCTTTGGTAATATTATAAATGCCTTCACTGTACCTTTTGATCAATGCATGTTTACTGAATAAAAGTATTATTTTTTAAAAAACAAAAATCTTTCTGACCCCAAGCTTTTTATTTAATGTGGTACCATGAGCAAAAAAAAAAAAAGGCCAGTACTTCTGGGGGTTCCTCCACCAGCTGAGCAGCTGCCACTGAGATGAATGGAAATGCTAACAGATAGCCTTCTCCAGGTATTATAGACCTCCTTGGGGCAAATACTCAGCAGGCCCATGCGTTAATCCATCTATGAGCGAGATGTGCATGGAAAGAGTCAGACCCAGCACACTAAGCAGAGAGCAGAAGAGGGAGTAACTTCCTGCAGTGGGAAAAGGCAAACAGAAAGAGAAGATGAAAGACAAACAGAGACAGGAGAGAGAAATGAAGAACAGGTCAGACGAGATGCTAGAGGGACCGAAACACAATATGTACCTTCAGCCGGACTGTAGCACATACAAACGCAATACACTGAAACATAAAGGAAATTCTTACTTTGGTGACTAAGGTCACTAATATTGACGCCTTATTCTTACACACCTGAATTTTCTGAAAGTGTTTTGTGAGGCCATATAAAAACGGGGTCAAGGATGTTGACCTACAGGTAATAGAGTTTCTTTCTACACTGAACAAAAGGTACATTTTGGTTCAGAAAGATGCAAGATGCAATTAAGTCTGACTCTATTTACGTGATGAGGGCAGGAGAGGACAGCTTTTTTTTTTTAGATTGAACGAGTGCGGAAAGGTCTGGCAACAGAAAGCTGAGCAGTCCAGGAACAGAGCAGATGGAAAAGTGAGAGAGGGATTGGGAGGGAGGGGCTGGGGAGAAGTGGGCATGGCTTGCATTCTCTTCAGCCTATCAGATCCAGACAGAGGCAGGCAATGAAAAAAACTGGTGTAGGAGCGAGTGAGAGGAGAAGACAGAGAAAGAGAGAGAGAGAGAGAGAGAGAGAGAGAGAGAGCATGAGAAGGAGAGAGGTAGACGGAGATGTATATTCTCAGTCCCTCAGCCTGTGGCAGAGAGCTTGGTCGTACCAGAATAGCGCAGGACGGTCCTGGTCCAAAGTGTGTTTCGGAGTGTGGGCCGGACAGCATGTCGGATTCCGAAGCCAAAGTCAACTCCAAAAAAGCCGGCATTCGGGCTGCTGTCATTCTGATCGGACTACTGCACAAGTCCAGACGGCAGAAGGAGAAAGAGAGGGACAAGGAGCGGTGGGTGAACTTTTCTTTTTCCCACCCTCTAGTTTGACCTGTGATTCACATCTGACTGTTATTATTGACCTGGGTGCCCTGAGTGACCTGCGTTTTTATATGAGGTTTATGGCTATGTAGGTCGTTGTATGTACACTTTATACATTTATTGTCGTCCCAGAGTGTGCTGTAATTGGGTCAGTATATAGTAAAGGACCATTTTTTTTTGAGGATGTTCTCGTTTGCAACTTCCAAGCTTGTCTTTCGCCTTGTATGCCCAGAAGCAAAAGATATTTCTTGTTCATAGCTCAGGATACTTAATGGAGCTCTCAATTATGTCATTGACGCATCTCAACTGTTTCTGATGAAGAAAAAACTTAACACACAAATAAGACAATTGTTGATATACAGTGAAAGGTTATATCTATAAAATTAACATGGATTGCATTTTTGGTCTTGAACGAATAATATGAGACATGTTTATTTTAAGCACAGATTTGATCAAAACTTTATTTTTATATTTTAAATTTCATTTTATTTAATTATTTATTTATTTAGTCATTTCTAATTTTTTTAATATTGCTATTTAGGTTCAATTTATTTTTATTTCAATTTTTATTTTTTTTTTCCGGTTTTAGTTTTAATTTTAGTGCTTCAAAACATCTCTCTTTTTAATTTAATATGTATATTTGGTTACACTTTATTTTAAGGTGTCCTTGTTACAGTGTAATTATACATGAAAGTACTGAGTAATATTAATTAACTACATGTACTTACTATATGCTTAGGGTTAGGATTAGGGTTTGGTTTAGGGTTACTTGCATGTAATTATTCATAATTTATTGTTATTATAATCCTAAGTACATGTAACGTGTAACAAGGTCACCTTAAAATAAAGTGTTATCATATATTTTATTTGAATGAACAAAAATGCTTTAATTTTAAATAATAGTTGAGAGTCTCCTAAAAAACACTTGTTTGTTAGTTGTTGAGGTCTTTTATTTTTAGAAGCAGCAAAACCTGCCTTGCTCTGTTCTTGTTCTTGATCTGTTCTTACTGCCATCTAAGAGAAACGGTTAAGATAATAAGATGATTGCATATATATTTGTGTAACCGTCCATGTACAAAGAGTTCCAAGCAAATACAGCACTGTTAACCAAACAGAGAGTAAACAGAGAGAGCGAGACAGATAGTTTTCACCGATGTCTCCTGGTCAGGGTCATCCAGGTCAGATCGTATAGTATGTGGAAGTAAATCTCCGAGTATGAGACCACAAAACTATTTCTCAGCTATCATTTACTCAGCTTCTCCAGTGGCTGTCTGGTCAGTAGCTGTGTTTCAGCTGGCATCATCATTGCTAACAGTGGCCCCAGTGTAAACTTTGTCTAATCATTAATTAAAAACCGATTTGGCTGCATACTAACACACGCCCAAACACACTCTTTTACGCAGGTGTCGTGCCGCTTGGAACCACATAATACGATTTGTGTTCGCAGGCGCCGTGTGTGCGGCTCAATTTGCATAGATCTCATCGATAACTGGCACGGTTACTGACATCGCTGCGAGACGGCCCAGCTGGAGTCGCCGCTTTTATTCCCGCTAGATCAGTTCTGTCCCGTTCTTCAGCTCAGATGTGCAGAAGAGAGTCTATAAATCTAACAGGCTTTTCTGATGTGCTGTGTTTGAATGACTGAGAAGTGGGGTATATCTGTAAATGTTATAATGTGATTCACCTTGATGGTTGGTTGTTACAAGTTTGGTCTGTGAGGAAGGTTATTGTTCTCTCTTGTTTTAATCAAAAGCTTGGTTGATGTAGTAATTACATTGTTTTATCTTAAAATTAAAGGTTTGGTACCAAATTCAAGAACACTTCAGAGTGTAATTTGTTCTCAGATTAGAGTTGATAGATGTTGTTTGAGTAGGTAAAAAGCATTTTCTTTATCAGTATTTTTGTCATGTTTTCCAATAAAAATATCACTGAGACTATCCCCTTTAAATAAATAAATTAATTTATTTATTTAATTTAATCTTGAATTATTATTATTATTTAGTAATTATTAATCTAATCTAATGCATTTTTTGTTTTTACCTCATTGGCAGATTTTATTATAAAGATTTAAGAACTTTTAGGGGCATAAATAAAAAAAATAATAATGCTTTATGATTTTAATGCTTTATAGTATTTTCCAATGGGTTGACTGATAATATATTCTCTGTCATTTGCACAGTAAAAATAAATATCTAAATATTCATAAAACAAGGTAAATTTACTTATGTAAGATAGACTTATTCACATAAAATATAATATAATTAATATATTTAATAATTAATATAACATGTAATCTTGAATTTTGTAATAAAATGTATGATATTTTTCTGAAATGAAATTTATAATAATTAGTGCTGTCAAACAATTAATCGCGATTAATTGCATCCAAAATAAAAGTTTTTGTTTACATAATATGTGTGTGTAAATATGTGTGTGTACTGTGTATATTTATTATGTATATATAAATACATACACATGCAGTATATATTTTGAAAATATTTACATGTATTTACATATATAAATTTATAATCATATCATTTATCATATATATATAAATATATTTAATAAATAAACATAACATATTTTTCTTAAATATATACATGCATGTGTGTGTTTATTTTAAGAATTTAAGAACTTATTTGTAGCATAAACAAAACAAACAAATAAATAAATGAGGTTTTATTTCATTGCTTCATACTATTAATACTTCATACTAAAAACTAGTCTTAGGCCCAGTTTCACAGACAAGGCTTAGCTAAGCCAGGATTAGGCCATAGTTCAGTTAGGACATTTAAGTAATTTTTATAAACATGCTTAGAAAAAAACATTACTGGTGTGCTTTTTGAGACAAAACAAAGACACTGATATATTTTAAGATCAGTCAGTGCAAGTTTCTTTCATTTGAAACAGCTCAGACTTACATTTTAGTCTAGGACTAGGCTTAAGCCTTGTCTGTGAAACTGGGGGGTTAATATCCTCAAGAAACTTTATTAAATTTATTATTATCTTTTGATATTTTTATTAGAAAACGAGACAAAAAAAATCCTTAACAAGATAATATTTGCAATATTTTTGTTGTTTGCAGTCTCTCTACCAGCTTGACTAGTTTTATTTCGGTTATTAATAATTCCTTATTTGACATGATGCTCCTCTTCCATTTATCTTGGCAAGTGCTGTAAGATGAGAGCAGCAGTGAAAGCATTTCTTTGTAAGTTCATTAAGCACCAAAGCAAATGTTTTTCTGGTTTCCTGTTTCATTCAGTGAAATCTAATTTTCTCCACCTTCATCACTCATTTCTCCCATGATCCTGTCTCTTGCAGCTCACATGAACTGCCTTCACCTCCTGACTCATTCTGTTTCCATCACACTTTATTTTCCTTCAGCCCTTTTCACTTTTCTCCTTCACGTCGTTCCTTTACATGTAATTTTTATCCCTATGCATCTCCGCTGTGCCCTCCCCCAGTTTCTTCCTCTTTGCTCAGTTGTTTTGCCCCCCTCTCTTTTTCTGTTGAGAAAGCGTTTTTGATTAGCAGCTGTGTGAAATTAAACTAAACTAGGTCACCCAGAGGTCACGCCCTCTGTCTCGCATATAAACATACAAAGGCTCAAAGTCCTTTAAGATTCCTAGCGTAAGATTCCAGTTCATTTCCTCATTCAGTAGCACAGATGCATCATCGTCTGTAACTGTAAGAGCGAGTCATTGTGAGTACCTGGAAAAAACATGTGGCTCATTCATCCAGAAGAGGCCGTAAAACAGACCTCTGGCTGCCAGCACAATGGCAAAGCACACTCAGTGATATACACACACAGTATGTCATAAAAACTCAAAGTAAAGGGCTCAAATGGCAGCACTTTGGGGTAGTGATGGATTATGATATAATCATTTTCCTTATCAGTCTTGCCAAATGGAAACATTAAATGGACAGAATATTGCTTCTGAAGCTCCATGAACATTTTGTGATTTAGAGTCAATAACAAATAAGAAGAAAAAGAAAAGAAACAATCCTTTATTTATCTAGTATAACTTTATAATTTGTTTTGTTCATTTAATTTTTTGTTTCGTTTTAATAACTCTAAACGTTGTTGTCAGGGTTCGCGGGGATCGAAGGAGCGAGGCGACATGGAGAATCTTCAAATGAACAGTATTTATTAATCCAAAATGTCAAGAGAACACACATCAAGCGGGGTGAAGACATTTAACAGCAGACAGGGAACTAAGGAACAAACAGGAACTAATATACACAGGCTAATTAACAAAACAGGTGCATGGAATAATCAATCAACTAAACAAGTACAGGAAAATAACCAAATAAGGTCACACGAGGAGGGGAAACAAGACACACACGTGACAGTTGTAGTGTACCAAGTAAAAAATAAATAACATTTTTCTGGCAGGTGAAAAGTAGTTTTCCATATATATATATATATATATATATGGAATATATTTTATTTCCATATATAATATGATTATTAATAGGATTTACTTTTAAGTAATTTTCATTCAGAAATACTATACAGTAGCAACACAGAAAAATTGGATTTGTAATAATTTTCACTGCTAGTAAATTTAACAAATAATTACAAAGAAATGTCAGGTAACACATTGAATTGTAAAATAAAAAGCCTGAAATAGTATTTTCTTGTAAAACGTACTCCAGTAATCTGTTTTATTTAGAACTTTGAAAATCATTTTTTGCAGTGTAGTAACTTTCTCAAATTAATTATAAAGAAACGGCAAGTAACATGAATCAAATGTGAATTTTTAAACAGTGTATATATTTACTTAAAACCGATAAAATCTATTTACTTTGTGTAAACATGACACTTTATTTTATTTTATTTTATTTTATTTTATTTTATTTTATTTTTAGTGCTGTCAGATTGAATAATTGTGATTAATTGCATCCAAAATAAAAGTTTGTGTTTACATTATATATGTGTGTGTGTATATATAGAATACATTTTATTTGTTATTTTATATATATGGAATTATTAATTTCATTACACTTTTTGTTGTATCACATGACATTTTGCAACTTGAATATCCTTGCATGTCTTGAAAAGGTTTAATTAACTAATATTTTACTTATGAAATTATGCCAAAATACACATGTTTTTGTCTGTATTACGCTGCTATTTTTGACCCCCAAAGAGTCAAAATGAATTAATCCAGAAATATACATATAATTAAACATATATGTGTTGATCATGTACAGTATGTTGTGTATTCAAGTCGTTATATGTGAGATTTGCATTGCTTTTAAATTTTTTTTTTTTTTTAATAAATAAATCCAGGACATAAATAAGCATCATGTCAACCTCATAATTGATTTATGAGCAAAATCAAATCTTTTCGAATATGATCTGTCGTGTGACAGATGTGTTTGGCTCTAAGCTCAGATTGAGAGAAAACAGAGTGTGAAAACTGATATCAAATCAATCAAAATCCAATCAAAAAACATTTTTCCCAGCTTCACTGTTGCCGTAGTTTCTGCGTTTTACCTTTTATAGGGCGGTAGTGTAGTTGCCACTCATTATCAAAATAAAAATATCTCTTCTGGTGTGTGTGCATATATGGGTCCATTGAACTGTATCAGTAAGTGGAATAGATGAGGTGACCATGTCTCTCTTAACAAGTGCTCCAAGACGGTTTCACTGACAGGTTTTATAGAGCCTATTTACAGAGCAGTTGAATCGAGGAGGGTATTTTTAGAAGGCGCTTTTCTTTTCCCCCTTCTCGCTCTCTCAAAACCCTGTGGCGTCCTCTTTGTCTCCTGTTAGACTGTTGATTTAGTGATATGGACAAAGGATTAATGCATTTAAAAACCCCAGAGAAGCACAGGTTGCTTTAATAGAGGGAGTGATATCAAAAGCCCTGCTCAATGCCAGTGTCTCACCGGCCCCCCTTAAGGCCCCTGTGGTGGTCTGCTTAGACTCCTCCAGAGTCTAGGAGTTTGTTTAGGCAGAAGAGGGCTTCTTTAGGACTTTTTGGATGCGGTAAACCTTCAAAAATGAACAACTGTCCAATTTGTCCAAGGGCAAATAAACACAAGCTGTTCTCAGAGTCATGCTGGAGGCAAAAACGTACTCAGACTGAACACTGTCAAGGAGGTGAAGGAGGGTATCGCTGATTTGAGAATGAATTTGATTTATTCCGACAGTTGGAAAGAGGGATTGCGTATAAATAGGTTTGTTTGGTCTGCTGTCTTGACACTACTTGTTTTCTTATTTTGTTTTAGCATTATCTGATTTGTAAAGTCAAAATCTAGAATCACTTACCAAAAAGTACCATGGTAATACTATTCATAATCGTACAGATGCCATAGTCATCTAAATATGATGATCCTGTCCCCATTTCTAAACTATAGCAACAGCTATTATAATTTCATTTAGGATTTACTTTGAAGTAATTCTCACTGTAGCTGAAAAAAATGGCTTTATAACAATTTTCACTTTTTCACAATTTTCATTTTTTTCAAATTGCTAGTAAATTTTACAAATAATTACAAAGAAATGTCAGTAACACATTGAATTGTAAAATAGAAAGACTGAAATAGTATTTTATTGTAAAACGTACTGCAATAATCTGTTTTATTTACTACTTTGAAAATATTTTTTACAGTGTAATAAATTCCACAAAATATTTATAAAGAAACGGCATGTAACATGAATTAAATGTAATTAAATGTGAATTTAATGTGTTTTTTTTACAGTGTATATATTTACTTATATAAAAACCAATTTATGCAGAAAATATGTTAAATATAAAATATGTGAAAATATTTACTTTTTGTAAACTTGACACTATATATATATATATATATATATATATATATATATATATATAATTTTATTTTATTTTTAGTGCTGTCAGATCGACTAATCATGATTAATCACATCCAAAATAAAAGTTTTTATATGTTTATATAAATATACACACATACATGTACATATTTAAGAAATATTTATGTAATATATATGTATATTTATATATAATGTAAATCAAAAATAAATATGTTATCTTATTTTATTTTATTTTCCACAGTATTATGAACTTGGTGGTATAATCCTCAGGACTCCCTCTATTAAGAGCTAAAAACTGTGTTTTAGCCTTATTCATTTGAAAAAGAAAGAAATAACGTATAAATGTATACAATTTTGTATTGACTGCTTCACTGCTACTCTCGTCCTGCTGAGAGTTATTAGGCAGTGCTGCTGCTATAG
Source organism: Tor tambroides (assembly GCA_021397915.2). Classification (NCBI taxonomy): domain Eukaryota; kingdom Metazoa; phylum Chordata; class Actinopteri; order Cypriniformes; family Cyprinidae; genus Tor; species Tor tambroides. The sequence continues at coordinate 20,366 of JAFVLL020041100.1, forward strand.
GATGTCAGCCTCTGAGCAGTTGCCATAGTACCGAGGCAAGTCTTGCTAATGTGTAATAGCGACAGAATGGCTTTATTAATTGAGTTATTGATTGTCTACAGACTTTGGGCAAAATCTCAGGTAGAGTAAAATGAAGTACAGCTGAAAAAAGTCAAAGGCCAACCACTTTCCTCTCAGAAAAAAATGCGTTTGTAGAAGTTTATAAATTAGCCAGATGTGTATATCGCATCATAGAAAGGCTGACAAATGCTGTTTTGTGTTGTTGTCGTAACTAGTTATTGAACAGCATGCACAGAAGAATATAAGTTTGAATTTAATCTAATAAAAATCCTAGCACAATACCATATTGTTTACAAAAGTTGAACAAGAAAAAAATCAAAGGAAAAAGACTGAGTGCTTTAATTGAGCCTTATTGAGCGACTTTTGCGTTCACTTCTAATTCTTGTTAGCGCAGCAGGGACTAAAAGCAGAAAGAGTTTTAACAGCACTCAGTATAGATTGTTCCTTTTACGTGTTAAAAACGTGCTGTTTCTGCAGCAATTATTTCTTAATTAAATTTCCATATGGAGTTCATCAAAATTACCTTTGTACAAGGCGTTTTCATTTGTGAGTGTGTTAAGTTTGTGTGTGACTGAATAAGTCTATTGGTATACCGTGTTTGGGACACTGACCGCTGTCTACATTTCTCACTTTCTATAAATAGCTTCAACATATCATCATACAACAGGAAGCAGCACTCTGACCACTCCAACACTGGTATTGCTTCCCATAATCCCTTGCTGGAAGAAGAATGATAAAAGACTACCTCAGCATGTGGACTGTCAGTTTAGCTGACGAGCAGAGCTTTGACACTGTCATAATAATCGTGTAACCGTAGCATATAGATAATGTTTTTAGGCCGCGGACTGCTAGATGTATCTGTAAAACAATGAACCTGACAGGAGTGTATTAAATTAGTTTATGTGAGCAGAACAAATATGCACTGCCATTGGTAGGTAACAATCTAATTTGCTGAATATTAAGTTCATTACTGCAGTGATGTGGCTGTAGTTTGCCATTTGAAATTATCAAAGAGGGAATGATTGAGTTCATTATTGGTTTTCATGGGTCAAAAATAACATTTATAATTAGGATTTAATTGTCAACCCTCTGGCAATATCTCCTTTCCTGTAGTCTGGTGTGCTCTCCTGTCTTATTTCATTTGTAAGTGATAATGTATAGTCAGCATGTCAGTATCACAAAATAAACTCCAACAGGGTAAACAAATAAATAATTGAATAAATATACCCACTAATATTTTATTTTATTTTATTACCATTTAAAAATATTACTGAGAGTTATTACTATCTGAGTCACATGATCCTTCAGAAATCATTCTCATATGCTGATTTGGTGCTCAAGAAACATATTATTAATGTTGAAACAGTTGTGTTGTGTATTATTTTCTTGTTAAAAACTGTGAGAATTTTTTGAGGAATTTTTTGATGAATAGAAAGTTCAAAAGAACTGCATTTTTTTTTTCAAATCAAAATCTTCTGTAATTATTATTGTAATTATAGTATTATTTGTTTTTCAATAATAAAAAAAAAAAATACGGACCCTAAACCTTTGAGTTGGAATGATTTTTTTTTATGTGAGAAGAAAGAGACCATAGAGTGATATGAGATCATATTTATTTAGGAAATTGGTCAATGCCGAATATTTTGACCAATCAGAATCATGACAGCTGCATTACAATTCTCTGCTCACTTAGTAAGTACTCAGTCTGTATGTTGTCTTTCTCTCTTTGGAGTGTAATCAAAGCATGAGGCATGTTGCCGGAACATTAGATAATCATAATCACTGGGCAGATGTGATTAGTATTGAATCAGACCTAATTAAAGAGGCAGATATACAGCCTTATGATGAAACTGTGGAGTGGAAATGAAGGGAGACAGCATGTGCTGGACAACTAGAGATATCGCAGCTTCCCGCTTCTCCCTATGAGCTGATAAGGTTCTAATGAAGCAATATCTGTGATTTACTGTGATTGTTAATTGTGTTTCAGGCCTGCTGTAAGGCTTTATTCATAAGTAAGCATCGTAAACGTACTCTGCAGTCCAGTTCCAGGAAAAAACTTTCATATAGCTTTCAAATAATCCTATTTATAAGTCTTCATCTTCCCATTGTGCAGAGCACAGCAAACATCTCATCCTCTTTCCACATCCCTCATATACATTTTATGAACTTAAACACATGAAATCTTGATTACAGTTTGTTCTTGTGCAATGAATTAAGCATTCATTCAGTCTTAAAGGAATAGTTCATCCAAAAATTAACACTTGCTTAAAATGTACTCGCCTTCAGTTCATCCAAGATGTACTTGAGTTTGTTGCTTCATCTGAACAGATTTGGAGCACTTTATCATTCACTTACCAATGGATCCTTTGCAATGAATGGGTGTCGTCAGAATGAGAGTTCAAACAGCTGATTCATTAAGATGTTTTAACTTTAAACTGTCAATTCAGACCAAAATACCAGTCCATGCTTGCTCCAGATGGACTTACTTGTGGATTATTGTGATGTTTTTATCAGCTGTTTGGACTCTCATTCTGACAGCACCCATTCACTGCAGAGGATCCATTGGTGAGCAAGTGATGTAATGCTAAATTTCTCCAAATCTGTTCAGTTGAAAAAACCGATCGGTCGATCGGCCCTATACACTCACTACGCAAGTTGCGTAGGGCCCCCGTAAATTACACGAGGCCCCGCCTCCCCCTCATGTCAAAGTGACGCGGCACTTTCAATCTGCTGCAGAGACGAGGAAAAATAGGAAAGAAAGTGAGCAAGATAAGGGTAAGTGATGGATTTTAAAAAGCTGATGTTGAAGTGGTGGCTGCTGCATTGTGTTTTGTCGATTTAATTCGGCATTTCGTGAGAGCTTTGAAGATGCTGTCGCCAGTGTCGTGCATGGTGTTATCGTGGGCACTTCAAAAGACCTGAATAATTTGAAATACCTTATTATACAAATTGTTTAGATTTTTAGAACATATATTAGCTTATGTATATATTTATATTAGCAATATTTATATTTATATGCAAGCTCAATTATATTTCTTTCTGTCATTTTTCTTTTTCTTTGTTAAAGCATTAATCTTAAATTTTGATATATTTCTCTGAAAGTAATGGTCAAACGTTCATAAATTCCAAAAATAAAATTGTATATAGTATGAAATATAGGCTTATCTTCTTATTTATATAATGAAAGATAAATAAGACAATTTTCTAAAACTTTACAATGCAGTGTCAGTTTTGGATGCACTTTGGAGGATGGGAGGTGGTGGTTAGGTGAAACCGTAGGTAGTGGGTAAATCTGCTTAGGGCCCCCAAAATGCTTGGATCGGCTCTGGAAAAAATGAACTCATCTACGTCCTGAGGGTGAGTACATTTTTAGCATTTTTTTTTCATTGTTTTATTTATTTTTTGTGATGTATATTTAAGAAGATTAGCGGTTGAAAATCTCCCACTGACTTATATTGATTGAACACTGACCAATCAGTGGTCTTTGTAATGCTGTGTCTGTGGACCTGTCCCTTCATGCTAAGTGAGAGTGATGTAGTCATTGATGCAGTTACATCAGCAATGAGTGTCATTAGATGGTCAAAGTGCTGATCACACTCCCTTTAGCAAAACACATTACATTGTATCTCTGAAGCCACACTAGTTTCAGACTGCATGTGAACGCAGTGCATGTATGCTTCAGTGCCCATATTAATAGGCAACAGCATCCACACTGTACGAAAAATAACTTCATACACTAGCGTTCAAAAGATTGGGGTCGGTAAATTTTTTTAAATGTTTTTGAAATAAGTCTCATGCTCACTAAGGCTGCATTTGTTTGATCAAAAAAGTTGACAAACATAATGTGGTTGACACAAGCCTAACTTGTATTAAATATATTCTGGGTTGTATCTTCTTTAACCTTGCTTAGTTTTTTGCTTGATTTTTAAGTATGAGGAATGTCACCCAACCCATGTTGGCATCTGTCTAATTTGATGAATCTGTGCCAAAATACAGTAGACTTGGACTGACCCCATGACCTTTGACGTCAGCTTCTACTATTGTCCCACTGCAGCAGCTGGCATTGTTCTGGTGACCCAGCTGGGAAAAAGGTGCAGTTGCAGTATAGAGGTGAATTTGAACATGACTGGTCGTTTTCAACAAGAGTCACGGTGTTCTGGAGCATGTCCCCTCAAGCAGCTGCAGTCATGGCTAGATGAAATAGATGTTTACTCAGTGTTTCCTATTAAGAATGGAAAGACTGGCAGCCAGACACGCACTCACATTTAGCTTTTGGGTCTAAGTGAACTGTTTCTGTGTGCTGGATGTATTTCAGAAAGGAAAACAAGGGAGTATGCGCATCAGCAAAGTACATTATCATTGACTTTGTCCCTCCACCTAATGTGATATTTTAGTAACGTCCAGGTCACCTACCCATGCTGAAACTCTCTAGAGAACAAAACAGAAAATTTGCTTTGTCACTGCATTAGAGTACTGGATGTTTCATTCATAATTTACAGTCGGGCCCTAAGAGATGATTAGTAAAATATTTGGTAACACTTTATTTTACGTTGTCCTTTTTACAAACATTACATGTACTTACTATTATAATAACAATAATTAAGCGTAATTACATGCAAATAACCCTAAGCCAAACCCTAGTAAGTACATGTAGTTAAGTAATATTATTCAGTACTTAAATGTATAATTACACTGTAACAGGGACACCTTAAAATAAAGTCTAACCAAATATTTTTATTTTGCATAATTTATATTTTATATAGATATTTTACTTTAAAAATAGATTTTTATGTATTTATAGCATTTTTTTTCTGATCAATATTACACATTTGCTTATTTGATTTGAAATAGTGCTGAATCTTAAGTATTTCTTTTTTATTTTACATTTTACATTTTTTCTTTGTGTTTCATTTTTCAAATCCTTAAGATTAATTTATTTTCAGGTTCAAATAGGATTTTAAATATGAAATGTGGACCCCAGACCTTTGGACTAAATCTAGCTATGTCCCCACAGACAAACATCTGCAACAAACTAGGGGTCAACCGATATGTTTTTTTTTAAGGGTCGATGCCATTACCGATTATTACAGATGAAGTAGACCGATATCCAATATATGTCTGGTGCAAAAATTAAAATTAATGTCAAAATTAAGAATAACAATGGCTCTAAAAACTTTCTTTAAATGCTTTTAAATTATTTTATCGACAAATCGGTTTTAAAAATAACAGATACCGATAACCTTATAAATGCTTAATATCGGTGCCGATAATCAGTCGACCCCTACAACAAACGGCATGTTTATTGTGGTATCATTGATATTATATAAATAATAAATATTATATATAAATATTGTCAGTAAATATGTCATTGGTTCCATTCTTTCAGACTAAAATGACTCTCCTTTATTATTCATTGAAACCTTCACATCCTCATGTATTGTTGTGGCTGCTTCATGTGTTCAATCTTTTTGGAGTTTAATGACCCTCAGAGGTGTAATGTAAGGAAAGATTTTAATGGACCCTCATTTGAGAATGTCTGCAAAGAGCTGCATTTCTAGACCAGAGTTTGTCTGCCTGACTAATTTTAACCTCTGATTCCAAGTAGCCCCTTTCTCATTTGTCTTTGGCTGAAAGAACTGCTTTTAAAATGCGATCATGTTCCTGCTTGGAGCCTTACGCCTTTCTGTACACCTCGTCCCACCCTCTTTTACCCTTTTCCTCTCTACGTCTTTTTTTGACCTACAGCAGTCTGTCTGCAGGGCTGGCTGCCCTGAGTTGTTCTTGTTAAGTCTCTGTGCAGATACCGAAGCAAACAGAAGAATTGTTGTTATTGAGTTTTTCTATCCTGTAGTCTTTCACCTTAGTCTCTGGAGGCCAGGTTCTTTTCAGTATACTTTCTCAAAGGGTACTGCATTGACCCTCTGCCCTCTGTGTGTGTGTGTGTGTGTGTGTGTGTTTGTATACACACACACACGTATACATCTATGTCTGAGGGCTAGTCTTTTGTTTCAGTGCAAAACTACCGTATCTTGGTATTCAGCTAAAAAGGTGTGTTGTTCTGCCCAGCTAACTGTATTATTTTGAGGGAACCAAATTTCTGAAATATTCTACATTTTGAGACATGCTTAGTAAACATATTAAATGATTAACGAAAATGTAAATAGGTCATGTGACACTCATTTTTTTCCAATATATCCATAAAATTATTTGAAAATCCATAAATAATACTACTAATTAACTTATTGTTTTTTTTATTTAAATTTTTTTTTTTATTGTTATTATTGTTGTTGTGTTCGGTTAGGTTTTTTTTTTCTTGATTATCATATTACTTTGACATTTCTGACTTTACATCCCCTTAAAAATTGTATTATATTAACTAAAATGTGTGATTTAATGGATTACGTTACTAACTACAATTTTTATAATGTAATTTGGAATCAGTAACGGACTACAATTTGTTGTATATAAAATAATTTTTAAAAAAGAGTATCACATGACCATTTATATTTTTATTAATTATTTAATGTTTATCAGGCAATTTCAAAATGTAGAAGATCTTTATTTATTTTTTTATTTATTTAGGAAAAATATTTTAAAACTGAATTAATATTTAAAATAAAACTTTTGAAAATGCTGAAAATGGCATAAAACCATATTAAACCTACATAAATACAAATCATATTTTCTCTTTAAACTATGTTTTCTTTTAAAAAATCCTTTTTTATAGTGGTGGCACTCGTTTACCCAAATATCCAAAATGAATATCATTAGCTAACTAAATAAGCAATAGTCAGTGCAAAGTCTCCTGATAGATAAATGATAGAAATACATTACAAATGTCTGTTTGATTCTGCATTTGAGGGCCAGTCTTCTGTTTTAGTGCAAAACTTCACCCTATCTGATTAGTCTTCTACATAGTTTGCTGACCATTTACCTGTGTGTGTGTCTGTGTGTGTGTGTGTGTGTGTGTGTTTTGCAGGAAACAAGAGCTGTTGACCATCTCCAGTGTGCCTCTGGGAGAATGTCCACCCTCTCCTCCCCGCACTGCGCCACCCACCATGAAGGTGAGTGTTCTAGCCACACATTCACACACACACACACACACACACACACACACACACACACACACACACCGCTCTATTAGCTGCTGCTAGCTGAAATCTGCTGCATTCGTCTCCCAGACACACCTTTATACTGAATTAACCTCTATTAGCGGTGATAGCATGAGAAAGTGAGAATGCCCTTTGTTATATAAAACGACCCTCTTTTCACTACCAAGATGTCAACATGCTCTTACATAATGCCTCTAACTGATTTAGACATGCACATTAACCTGCGGTACTGTTGGTGAAGGTGCATGCGATGTGTTTGAGGTAAAGCTCTTCATTCAAGGTTACCTCTAAATGTAATTCTAATTCATTTGGACTGAGAAATCCATTTTCTTCCGAGCATTAAGGTCCCATTGAGTTCTCATGGTATCGCTATCTCTATGTATTTGCAACAGCCTCGAGAGGGGCTGGAAAGATTTTCTGTCTTGTTTAAAAGTGGTACACTGAGTTCAGAGATGGATTGTGTGGCTTGAGCGGAGCACAGTCTGTGTCACCTTGAAATGAGACGCACTTGCCGAAAAATCAGAGGAGGAGGATGGAGAGATTGGTGTTTATGCAGGAAGGGAGGGTGAGAGGCCGAGGCGTCAGGTGTGATATTAAGATGAGAAGACATGAAGTCGAACCCAAAGGTCATGATCCTGTTAGCCAGTGCTTTAATTATGAATATCGTTTCTCATACGGACTGATTAAATGTCTGAGGCACACATCACTTGTTGAAAAATCACACTTGAAATTTATTAAGGTTTCCATCAGGCTTTTGCTTAGTTATTACCTGTTGTTGGAGGATATGAGGATTTATAAATAGCTTAAATAGGATTTGCATTTCTCATGAGCAGCTGTTGCAAATTCTGTCATCGTTTACTCGCTCTCATGTTGTTCCAAAACCTATATGACTTAATTCTCCGAAACATAAAATATATTTTGAAGAATGCCTTTTGAATGTTGTTGTTGTGTTGTATTTATACAGGTTTGAAATGACATGAAGGTGAATAAATGATGAAAGAGTTTACATATTACACTACTTTTCAAACATTTGGGATCAGTAAAGTATTTTTTAAGAACTTAATACTTGAGATTTGGAAAATTATATTTAACATTGTTATTAAATTATTAGTTTTAAAGATTAAGTGAGCACTACATGTAAAAATGGGTCAAATGAGCAGGCTGTTCTTTTTAACTTTCTGTTCATAAAAGAATTCTAAAAAAATGTATCACGGTTTCCACAAATATAGTAAGCAGCACAACTGTTTTTAACATAGAAAATAATAATAAATATTTTTATACCAAATCAGCATATGAGAATGATTTCTGAAGGATCATGTGACACTAGACTGGCGGGATAGCTGCTGAAAATTCAGCTTTGCCATCACAGAAATAAATAACATTTTAAAATATATTAATAGATAAAACAGTTATTTCATACTAACCAGCACAACTGTTTTTAATATCAAAAATAATAATAAATATTTTTATACCAAATCAGTATATAAGAATGATTTATGAAACATCATGTGACACTAAACTGGAGTAATCAGCTTTGCATCACAGATATAAACAACATTTTAAAATATATTAATATATAAAACTGCCATTTTATAGTTAGCCGCACAACTGTTTTTAACATTGAAAATAATAATAAATATTTTTATACCAAATCAGCATATTACAATGATTTCTGAAGGATAATGTGACACTGAAGACTGGAGTAATGATGCTGAAAATTCAGCTCTGTCATCACAGAAATAAATACCATTTTAAAATATAATATATTTTAATATATTAATATATAAAACAGTTATTTTAATTTGAAGTAATATTTCACAAAATTGTTGTTTTTTTCTGTATTTTTGATTAAATAAATGCAGCTTTGGTGAGCATAAGAGGCTTCTATTAAAATACATTAAAAAAACCTTACAAATAATAAAATGATAATATGACTTAATATGATATTTTGACTAGGGCCAGTTAGCACCACATATACACATATTAAAAAAATGTGTAAATCTAGTTAATTTGTATTGCACCAATCCTAAAATATACATGTCATTGAAAAGCTAACATAACAAGCTTCCCGTTCCCAACTTTGTCCTTAGAGTCACTTTACACATTGCAAAGAAATGTTTGCAGAACACGCGTAAACACAACACAATGTACTGTACCTCATTTCAGGTTTAACTATTCTCGTGGGGACATTTGGTCCAAACATTGTAGCCAAAACCTGATACACAAACACCCACTCACCCACTCAAAACACTCCCACAACGTGCAAAGACTCCATTAACACCTGTGTTTGAGTGTAAACACAATACATTTAGTAAGGACATATTAATGTGTATGTGTACGTGTCCTTTAAGATATGTATGTGTTATGTGTTATTCACACATTTGGTGGCCACTCCCAGTGTAAACCCAGTGTCTAAAGAAGAAAAGAGGAAAGGGAGGAAAGCAAGTGTGCGGACTTGATAAGCTCTCGTGAACTGTGGTTCGAACAGCTGTTGGTCAAATACAAAGCAGAACTACAAAAGACTGAGAGAATGGGAGAACTTAATAACTCATGAGTACAGACACACTGGTAAGACCAATTTTAGGGTGTGGAGCTAGAGCCACACTGCCAAGTGGACTTGGTCGTCCTCTTCCTGTTTTGTAAAGTGTTTGCATAGAGGAGCACAGCTAATCAGAGGAGAGAGGTCTGATCACCTGTGTGACGGGAGGAAAGAGAATGTGAGAGGTATTAGATTCACTGTGTGTTTGTTATGGGATGGGGTATTGATGAAGCTTGTTAGTGTGTATTTGACACAGCACAGACCTTCTGCACCACTGCAATTCATTCATTCATTCTTGTCCGTCTGAGTCTTTATGTAATATCTGTTTATCAGCCAGTTCTGGACAGAGTCCCAGATGCACATTTTATTACCCACTGCCTCTATATCTGTGAATATGCAATATGCAGCCAATATGCAGATGATTTAAAAGCAGAAATGTGAAGCTTATCATTTTATAAAAGCACTTCTGTCAGTGTGTGTTTATTATTTGAGCTGTAAAGTTTTTCTTCTCATTTCAGCTGTCATTTTGTATTTTTGATTAAATAAATGCAGCTTTGGTGAGCATAAGAGGCTTCTATTAACAAATAGAATTAAATGTGAAATTTAAAGTAGAAAGATTGAAATAGTATTTTCTTGTAAAACATACTCAAATAATATTATACAATAATTATATTATTTCTGATATAAATCTCTAGTAGACATAAAAAGTACCTGATATTTGATAAAACACCATCACTGTAAAATATAATATATATATATTATATTTTATATATATTTTATATAATGTATTTTTCCATGTTGTGAGAAACTGGCTTCATAGTACATCACCAACATCTAAAAAACACATAAGAAGAACATACAAGATACAGGAGAAAAATAAATAAATAAAAATAAATAAATATATATATATATATATATATATATATATATATATATATATTTTTTTTTTTTTGTGTGTGTGTACTAGAGAATAATATATATATATATATATATATATATATATAATTATTATTTATTTATTTATTTTTACAGTGATGAGGGACTTTTTTATGTGTACTAAAGAATATCTGGATGTGTTTTATTGTAATATGGCTGAAGCTTCAAAGATCTTGTCTGAGACAACAGTGTTGTGTTGGGAGATAAGCTCTGTCTCTTCGTAACCTTACTATGACACTACAGGCATAATTTAAGACTATGTGAATTTTTTATCATGTAGCTCTTATGTTTTTATATTTGATTTGATGTGCTCACGCAAACTGCTTCAGGCATTGGACTGCTTTTTGTTTGGTTGTGGAACAAAAAGTCAATATTAAATATATAATCAAAAAAGGTCAAAGGGTCTTTGCATTGCAAAACTTTAAAAGTCTTTCCAAAAATATACACATCCATTCGGCTTGTTCCTTCTTTGGCCACGCGTTCCTCTTTAAGGTAACTTTTAAGGAGTTACCTTCATGCGTCCTATTGATGTTGTGGTCTTAGTTCCTCAAGGTTATTTGGTCAACTATGTCTCAGCTGGGCTTTACTCTGTTGACTTTGTGAATTGAGTTGCCCTTGGATCCATAGCAGGTTAAACATTAACCGATCTGAATTTGTTCTGTCCTGCTTGCATCTGTTACACTCCGTGCGATCATAGGAATATTCTTAAACCCAGGGGATCTATTTTGAACAAATATCAGATGTTTTTCTGTTCGACTGCCTCTTAACTTGCAGGGGTGCTCTGTCAAGGTAAGACACTCTTGGTTCAGTAGAAATATTGAGCAAAATCATCGGAAATATTTGAAAGTTGTTTTTATTATAAGCCCTTCAGGTCTAGACTACAAATTGTGCTTTAAACCTCTATTGCATTTCTTAAATAACTAATAATTAAGCCCTAATGGTTGCACAGCACATAAATTAAATGCAGCTGTAAAGGTTCAGTAATTTGATTTAGAGTGAGGAAGTATTATGGTTTAAGTCTGCATGGAGAAAGACGCATTTGATATTATTTACAATGCATTGAGCATATCTTGACCTATATCACATTCTATATTTATGAAATAGCACTTCAAATGTGCAGTGGATTGCGGATAAGTCTGTAGTTGTTGACTTGATTTTAGATTCGATCAGGTTGTGTGAGGCTGTGGGAGTTGGGTGTGTAGGCTTGAGCACACAATATAAATGGGAACTTCTTTAGTATGGTTTAAAAAGCATCCCATGATGCACCTCATGTTGATTGAGGGAATGTTTAGACTGAGCAGAGCTGGAATCTGGACAAAGGGTTGTGACTAAAATGAAATATAAGACTGAAATGGAAGATTTGCTTTGTTTTTGCATCATACTAAAGTAATTTAGTATATTTTAGTATTCTTAAAGTTTAAAGTTAATGTTTAGCATTGGGAAAGTATTTTAAAGTATATTTTATTATTTTTTTTTAAGTAATTTAGTTATATATTAAGTTTTTTTAATAACTGTAAAAAAATGTTTTTCTTAGTTTGTACTGTATATTTTGGGTTTAGATTAGATTCCATATCGGTTAAAGGTTTATTTTATTTCATTTTATTTTATTTTATTTTTATTTAAGTATTTTTTCGTAGTTTTAAAGTAATTTAGTTATTTATTTAGTTTTTTAATAAGTTTTAAAAAGTGTTTATAAAATACATTTTTTTTCTTAGTTTGTACTGTATAATTTGGGTTTCAATTAGGGATACTCAATAAATCAGTTCCATATCTGTTATAGGTTTTTATTTTATTGTATTGTATTTTATTTTATTTTATTTTTTTATATTTTTAAAGTAATTTAGTTATTTATTTATTTTAATTATTTATTATTAGTTTTTTTAATTAATAACTGTAAAAATATTTTTTTTTCTTACTTTGTACTGTATAATTTGGGTTTCGGTTTGGGATGATCAGTAAATCACTTCCATATCAGTTATAGGTTTATTTTATTTTATTTTATTTTATTTTATTTTATTTTATTTTATTTTTTCTTACATGCAATTAAGCCTGCTCATTTGACCCATTTTTACATGTAGTGCTCACTTAATCTTTAAAACTAATAATTTAATAACACTGTTAAATATAATATTCCAAATCTCAAAATGAATGTCCACATTTTCATATTGTATGTTATGTTTTGATGCTCATTTCCATCTGTAGCATTTAAAATGATCAAATGATTTTGGGTTTTAGTGTTTATTTAGAAAAAGTGTATAGAATTTTAATCTGCCATTTACGTATCTATTATCAACCATAACATGAAAATAATGATCGAATTCTTGGTATTGGTCAGAATTTTAACAAGCGTGCAAGTTTTGATGCCTTTATTATTATTTTACAATATAGAAAATACTAATGACACAGCTTATCATAGTAAAAATGATAAATTGTGTCATAATGTATTAATGCTTTTTTGTAATTGCTTTTTTCTTGATTCTACAATTTCCTGTCAGGTAATGATAAAAAAAAAATGGTTTGATGTAAATATCACCACAAAGCCACAAATCTGAATTTACGTCTCTTTTCCAGTCTGCAGAGTTCTTCGACATGCTGGAGAGGATGCAGGTGAGACTCCTTCCATCATTCAGATGATCTTATAAGTGCATGTCCTCTAATAACAGTATTCCTCCAATAACTTTGTACTTTAGCTGAAGAGCATTTTACTGTATAATGATATAATAATCTCAGCATGTTTTTTTTGGCCTGGAGTGCTGGCTAAGTGTTCTCTCTCCAATGGACTGGTCCTCAATTTCTCTGAATGAATAATTACACATTCCAGCTCATTTCAAACTCATTGATTTAGCCAGCACTTTTCTCTGTGGTGGGTCTTTGGGTGGGGGTTTGGTAGGAGCCCCACAGGGCCAAGAGATTGGAAAAGGACATACTGACCTGTTATATAACAGCAGCATGATGGTGTTGTTGTCATCGTGTGTGTTTTTGAGAGAATGTGTAGATGATGGGCAGCAGGTAGCTAAAGATCAGCTGATCAATACTATGTTGAGGCAGGAGTGCAGTAGCTCAGTCAGGAGGTATTAAAGCCCTCGGTCTTCTTGCCCAGACCTCAGTATGAGTGACAGATCGATGCAAAAGTTTGTCTGAAGGGCTGATGTCTCTCTCACATGGATCACATGTACTTGTGATGTTTTTCTTCAAAGATGAAGGTGTGTCTTAGTCAGCTCCCTAGTTCTGTAGTGTGTACAGTGCCCAGGGAATTGGGCCTTTCCTAATTTCCTTTTCCAGTTTATAATTACATTTCGTGCCTAATGTTTATCAAAGGGAAATAATCCCACAAACTTTTAAACAGTGCACAGGAACAAAATCTGATAAAACATATTTTTAATTTTATATAATATATTTAATTTGATTTGATTTTGAATTTTAAATAGAAATCAGTTTAAATTGATATTTAAATTAATTAAAATATTAATTTAAATCTAAAATAAATAAAATACATTTAGAATGTAAATACGTTTTTTTATTAATTAATTTACATATCATTTTTGATTTTAGTTTTATTATATTTGTTTAATGTCTAAATGCCATTATGTACATTATTGGTTTAATTGTAGTAATATCACATATGACAGCTAAAATAAAGAGACTGACATACATACAGTGTTATACAGCAGTATTGTTGATAAATATCAGCTACATTTAATATCTGAGCTTGTATTCATGTAAATGTACAGATAATTGTCATTGGTGTCACAATGTTCAGATGCAGAGATTCGCAACAAACATTATACATGCTTATGCTTTTTTTATTTCTAAGGCAACTGTTTTTTCCTGGACTGTCAGGTGGAAACAATTTATCATGTTAACCACAGTTTTTTGACAAAATAACTTGATATTAGTCACCATAGTTGTAAAAAAAAATTAAAAAAGGACAAAAATGTTCTGAAGGCTTTATTGACAGTAAATAGAGCTGCTTTATTTGGCGAGCTCATTTGACTACCAGGGTTTAATGTTCTAGTTTGTCATTTATTTTTCCTCTTTTCACTCTCTTTTGCTTTCCTGGACATGGCAGATTCCCAAAACTGAGGAGACTAAGAAATACAAGGTTTGGCTGGTATTGTGAATGTGTGTATGTGTATATTGTGTAAGTGCATGTTTGTGAGTGAAGTCTTTTCTTCTCTATTAATATTCTGATCAACATCAGCCACAGTCTTGAGTTTTGCAGCATCAATCAACATCAAGTAGTTTTTACATTTGGTGATGTAAAGGTCAGGGTGATGGCCTTCAGATTCTGCCAGACAGTCCAAAAGCAGACTAAAAACCTTTATATTCTATATATGGTTATTAGAATACAAGCAGAGAATAATCAGATGCCTTTTTTGTTGCTGTTGCCATTATTTGTTTTTTTATCAGTCATATTCTGGTGTAGATATTGTTCCTCTATCCTGCTCTTGGGATTTTCATTGCCATGAACAGACTGAGATATATGTGGTTGACTTTCGGTGTTATCCTATATGATCAAATTTCTTTTTCTCTCCTACAGGATGACTATATCCCTTACCCCCGGATTGAGGATGTGAGTCCATAAACACACAAATTAACACACAACAGTTAAAATTAGACATTAAAAATCAAGCCTAGTTCTATGTACTCTATATTATTTTGTTCTTGTATTAGCAATTTAGCACAAAGAGTTTTCATTATATTCAAGTGTTTTAAGGCTGAAAGGAACAGATTGTCTGCATTTATTACACTCTCTGGAATACTTGATTCTGATTGGTTAATCCCTGCATGTCAATCTTTGTGTAATGATTGCTAAACTGTTGTCCCTGGCAACAAATCTCATACACTGTATTGTATTTTTTCATATTTTTTATAGGTATCAATTAGCTTTCATTAATAACTTCAGCATTGCTATTGTTACGTTAAAATTCTAAATCTAACGGAACTTTGATTCAAATAATTTTCATGAAGACATTTGTAATGTTACAAAAGATTTCTATTTGAAATAAATGCTGTTCTTTTGAACTTTCTCAAAGAATCCTGAAAAAGATGCAGCAAGATTTACAGAAAAATATTAAGGAGAACAACTGTTTTTAACATTTATTATAATAAGACGCACCAAATCAGCACATTAGAATGATTTCTGAGGGATCATGTGACACTGAAGGCTGAAGTTCAGCGTTGCATCACAGGAATAAATTACATCTTTAAATATATTCAAATATAAAACTTGTTAAATGCAGCCTTGGTTAACATAAACCAACATTTTAAAATCTGGTCCCACTTTGTATTAGGTGGCCTTAACTACTATGTACTTACATTTAAATTAATCTTATTGTGTACATACATGTTTTTACATTGTACTAATATTTTTAAAAATACCTCTGTAATTAATTTCTGTAATTACATTTATAATTACACTGTTGACCCATCCCTTACACCTTAACCCAACCTTAAACCTACCTATACCACCAAACCTGTCCAGAACCTTACCCGTATCCCACCTTAATTGCATCAAAAGTGTTTTGCCATACAATATGACCACAATAAGTACATTGTACTTATTTTTGATGTAAGTACATAGTAGTTAAGGCCACCTAATATAAAGTGTGACCAAAAATCTTTCTGATCCCAAACTTTTGAAAAGTAGTGTTGTGTAAAAGTAGTGTGTAAAGTAGATTTAACAATAAAAATTATTATAAAGTGTTATTGAAGTATATAATTTAAACCAATTATGACTTTGCTGACCTTGTATTTGTTGGTATTTGTTGTCTAGGTCCTGGAGAAGGGTGGTCCCTACCCTCAGGTCATTTTACCTCAGTTTGGTGGATATTGGATTGAGGATCCCGAAGCTCCGGTCGGGACGCCCACATCCTCAGACAGCAGCTTCTGTGAGGAGGAGGACGATGGTCTGAGTCCCGGTGGAGGAGGAGGAGGCTTCGGCTACAGGCTGAAATGTAACAGCATCTCACAGGCTTATCGCAAACACTTTCTGGGCAAGGTAAGGATTCATTTGTTAATGCTGACTGTATGTTTAATTTCTATACTGTAAGTTTACAGGGTCAAAAGTAGCCATAGTTGAAGAAACACCTGTGTATGCCTTATATTATAATAAGTTATTTTCACCACTGCCACAAAATACCACTATATGCCTTTTTAGCTGAAAGTAAAAGTGTCCTCTCTGAGGTGATATCTCATCTGCCCGAAGCTTATTCACTCACAGTCCTTCATAACACTTGGATATGAGGTGTGATGGCACCTCTTTGAACAAACATTTTGTACGCCACTTTTTGGTATCAGTTGTGTGTCACAGAGAGCTTGACTGGAACGACAGAGAGCCACACTTGAGTGATAAAAATGCAAACTCAGTCTACTGGAAAATGAACCTCTCCATGTCGAAATATTTGAGGAAAGAACTTGTGAAATGACGCCTGTGTGAACACCTTTCTGTTTCTCAGGAGCACATGAACTATTACTGCACAGCCAGTAGTATGGGACACCTCATCATGTCTCTGAAGTATGAGGAGGCAGATGGACAGGAGTCACTCCGCATCATGCTCAGGTGCCGTGTTTAGCACATATTGAAACTCTGGTTGCTAGGTAGGTCTATATTGTCAAAGTAAATAGCTGAGCAATTATTTTTATGTCATTTTCTAGGTCAAAAACAAAGACTCTTCATGAGCGAATCCCACTTGAAGGCCTCATCCAGCTACCGAGTGTACCACAGATAGCCAAGGTTTGTATAGAGACAGAGCGCATTTAGGCCATGCCCACACCGGGGGGGTGGGGAAACAATCCAGCGCTCTCCATTGACTTGTATTGTGGGAAGCTGCCTCCTTGTTATTTCTGACTTACAACAAAAAACAGAAAAATGCCTAAAAGCTGTTATGTGACAAGGTGTACACTAAACAAGCTAAATAACCCAGAACTACATTTTTATAAGCTGTCGACCCCAAAAAACGAGCGTTTAAGGACAAATAGTTGTAGATGTCGGGGTATTTCACGTTGGGCCATTCAGTTTGATCATTTCTCAAACAAAAGGAAGGTAAGGAAAAGGGGCACTGACATGTCGCCGTTTCTGTTTCTTGTCGCCGATTCGTTTCCCTCCAGTGGGCGTAGTTATCAGAGTAATGTCACGTTGCACTCTACTTTTGTGTCCTTAAACACTTCTTTTTTTGGGGTCGACAGCTTATAAAAACGTAGTTCTGGGTTTTTTAGCTTGTTTACTGTACACCTTGTCACATAACCGCTTTTAGACATTGTCGTGTTTTTTGTTGTAAGTCATAAATGACAAGGAGGCAGCTTCCCGCAATACAAAGTCAATGGAGAGCGCTGGATTGTTTTCTCCCCCGGGTGGGCGTGGTTTTCAGATTATGATGCGTGTCGCTCTATCTCTATTGGCAAGATAAAAGTCTTCAAAGCTATTAAATAACACAAATAAGAATGATGCAGTGACCAAACAAATCAAAACTGTCTTTTAGATTGTTCCATTGCCAACTTTGCAGATTCTTGTCATTCTCTAAATGATTTTATGAAGTGCCACCTGGGATGCTTTGAAGGAGTTCCCATATATCCTGAGTTTTCGTTGGCTGCTTTTCCTTCACTATCCACTCTAACTCAGCCATTCAGGAAAAATGAATAAGTGAATTAAGTTCGTGTTTAGTTAAAAGCCACATAAATTTGTCTAGAAAACTCATTTGGTTCATTTAAGAGTGATATATTCAATGAAACGTGAAATAACATCATAAGAAACGTGTGCAGAACTATTACTGACTAGTCAGTCAATGAGTTAAGATATAAGTCAATAAGCTGATGTGATGTCTAATAATCTAGAACAAGTTCAAGTGAGCTTTACACATCCAAACAAAAATTTAATGGAAAATAGAAAATTCTTCAAAAGTTTGGGGTCAGCAAGTTTTTTAAATGTTTGTGCAAGACATCTATTATGTTCTCCAAGGCTGCATTTATATGATCAAAAATACAGTTAAATAACTGTTTTCCATTGTAATATATTTTAAAATGTCTTTTATTCATGTGATGACAAAGCTGAATTTTCAGCAGTCATTACTTAAGTATTCAGTGTCACAAGATCCTTATCTAATGATCTAATATGCTGATTTGCTGCTCAAGAAACATTCCTTATTATCACAATTGTGGTGCTTAATATTTATGCGGAAACCGTTTTTCAGAATTCTTTGATTAATAGAAATTTGAACAGCTTTTATAGTTGTGAAGTTTAGGTACTGGGTAGGATTAGAGATGTAGAATATGGTCATGCAGAATATGTGCTTTATAAGTACTAATAAACAGCCAATGTGTTAATAATAGGCATGCTAATAAGCAACTAGTTAATAGTGAGAATTGGTCCCTATACTAAAGTGTTACCAAAAATTCTCCAGATGAAAGCATCTTAATAGGCTACAGTCGCTTAGGTCTGAAGTCAAACTTTTAAAGTGTATGAGGACACACATTCTCAGAAAAGTCTCTCAAGATGTCAAGTACTTAGCAGACCTCTTTTGAACTTCCCTCAATCCACTCAAAAGATGCGAGAGGTTCACATCAGATGTGTCCTGTGTGTTTCAGCTGCTCTGCGATGATGTCACAGGTCTGAAGTTCAACCCCGTCCTCTACCCTAGGGTGAGCATTTCTGTGTTTCTCACTCCATCTGTGACTTACCTACTCCAGGCATCAGGGTGAAATTAGGGCTGGGCTGGGCTTTGCTCCGTTTCACCCTAGTACCCAAGTCATCTGAATTAATATGTTCCCGTGCTCCAGGGGAGTCACAAATCCATCTGTTTTACACTGCCTAAGCCACATAGTGTGTTTGAGAGGAGCCTTGACCATCTCAAGGCTTTGCATGGTCTGTCAGGCATGGCAAACACAAACGCCTGAATTATGGAAAGGCACTAACACACATATTTACCCCTGCGGGCGCTTTCGCTCACTTTCTGTTTTCTGTTGCCCAAGGCCTCGCAACTGATCGTCAGTTTTGATGAGCACGAAGTGAACAACACTTTCAAGTTCGGAGTCATCTATCAGAAGTTTGGTCAGGTGAGAGTCAGTCTTGAGCTGTTGTCTTCATTGTACATACTTCCACTGAAGTTCTCTCTCTTTTTCCCACTGGTATTGTCTCTTCACATCAGACGACAGAGGAAGAGCTTTTCGGGAACAATGAGGAGACGCCAGCCTTTACTGAGTTCCTCAGTGTTTTGGGAGACAATATTGAACTGCAGGATTTTAAAGGGTGAGAGATGGAGATTAAGCTCTGAAAACTGTTGCCAAGGTTCACCTGCGCTCTCATAAAAGGCTGTTTTAATATTAAACAATATTCAAAGAGTGCATTTGTGAATAATTTTTTTAATTTACTCATTGTGCGTGATTTTGACTGGAAGTCTGCTAACGGTAATCAGATTGATGTCCTTAAGCAGTGCTTCTGCAGAGCTAATTTGTCTGGTGTGTGTGATATTGTGCTGCTTAGGTTCAGAGGCGGTCTGGATGTGTCTCATGGGCAGACAGGATCTGAGTCTGTCTATACCACGTTCCGGCAGAGAGAAATCATGTTTCACGTTTCCACAAAACTCCCTTTTACAGAAGGAGACATTCAGCAGGTGGGCTAAACAAATCCAGATGATTTTTACTTTTTAATATTTAATAATTAAAATATTTTTTAAAAATATTTTTTTAAACTTTTAAAATCAAATGTACAAAATCTAAATTTCTGTAATGGACAAAAAAATATATATCAAATTATCCTGATTACAATTTTAAACACAGTGTTTTTTTATTAATCAATTCTTTGACCAATTTTTATTAATCAAAGAAATAATTAAGATACTACTTTTTATTTATTTATTATTATTATTATTATTATTACGTGTTAACCCTAACCCTTAGGGTAAAGAGATTTATGGCGATGAAATGAAAATTAGGGAGAAATGTACTTAATGAAATTCAAACAAACAAACAAATAAATAAATAAAATTTAAAATTAAAATATAAAATAAACTAAACTATATTTTAATATATTTTGAAATATTCATAATATAATCCCTGTGTGTTTTTCTTGACTAAAAATGTGTTGGCAAATCCATTACATTCAAAATATTTTCCTCTTATGTCATATTCTCTCAGCTCCAGAGAAAGAGACATATTGGCAATGACATTGTCGCTGCCGTCTTCCAGGAAGAGCCCACACCGTTCGTACCTGATATGATCGCATCCAACTTCCTTCATGCCTACGTGTTAGTGCAGGTGGAAAACCCCTGCACTGATCACACCACGTACAAGGTTCGTCAAACACCACACTGAATTACTCCAGATAACCATCAATCCCATCGGTCCCACTGATCTGAAGTATCGATCGGTGTTCACAGGTGTCTGTCACAGCACGAGAGGATGTCCCTCCGTTCGGCCCCCCTCTTCCAAACCCAGCGGTCTTTAAGAAGGTAACACAGAAGATTGCTCCTATTAAATGTTGTAGGAGATGATGATTTGTATCATAAGTTGATGGAGAGCAATTCTTTCCCAGGGTCCCGAGTTCCGGGAATTTCTCCTGACAAAATTGATCAACGCAGAAAATGCATGCTGCAAGTCAGACAAGTTCGCCAAGCTAGAGGTAAGAAAAAAAGGAATGAAAATATTAATATTCTGTTATTATTTACTAATGAATTTTCTTTTTGGGATGAACTATCGCTTTAATTAGCCTGTCTGCATCATTATCTGTCGTTCTGTGTGTGTGTGTGTGTGTGTGTGTGTGTGTGTGAGACAGGAGAGGACACGGGCAGCACTGTTAGATAACCTTCATGATGAACTGCACAGACAGACACAGGCCACAGTAGGACTGGGTTCAACTACAGATGAAGAAAAGCTAGAAAATGGAGGTCATGGAGGGCTGCTGGAGTCTTTTAAGGTGAGATGTCCTGTTCTTGACCACTTAGAAACCCAGACAACTAAAGATTTTACTGAATGATATTAATGTGCTAAGTATACTACAAATACATTTACATATGTATGTGCTTAATAAAAATACCCTGCAATTATATTTTTGGTATACTAAACTGGTATACTTGAAGTCTGCTAAATTGGAACAACTAATTTTGTACTTAATGCATTTTAATTGTGTGGAAGTAGCGCTGAAGTCCAACTAAAGTTATGCTGAAGTATATTTGATTGTGCTAAAGTGGAGCTATTGCAAGTATACTTCAGGTACACTTTAAATATCTTGCAACTGAAAACCAATATTATTCAAAGATCATACAATCCCCATCATAAAACACATTTTAGGTTTAATATTAAGAAATGTGCATTGTGCACAAGTGGTACTCCAAATAAAGTTTAATTATCAGTAAGTCTCAAGTAATAAGTCAGTAAATATGTTAATAGATTTGAACTATACTTAGTATGAAATAAATGTATTTAAAATATATGACTTGTTTTACTAGGGTATTCAGTATTCTGAATTCCCTCTCAAATATAAAAAATATTCTACAATATGTACTACTAATCAAAATGTTGGGATAAGTCAGATTTTTTAAATGAATTAATGCTTTTGTTCAGCAAGCATGCATTAAATTGATAAAAAGTGACAGTAATTTATAATGTTACAACAGTTTTCTATTTCAAATAAAAGCTGTTCTTTTGAACTTTCTTTTCATCAAAGAATCCTGAAAAAAAGTATCACGGTTTCCACCAAAATATTAAGCAGCACAACTGTTTTCAGTGCTGATAATAATAAATGTTTTGAGCAGCAAATCAGCATATTAGAATGATTTCTGAAGGATCATGTGACACTGAAGACTGAAGACTAATTCAGCTTCTTCACAGGAATAAATGACATTTTTAAATATTTTAAAACAGAATACAATTATTTTAAATTGTAGAAGGGCTTAGAAGGCCTCTCTCTCTCTCTCTCTCTCTCTCTCTCTCTCTCTCTGTGTGTGTGTGTGTGTGTGTGTGTGTGTGTGTGTGTGTGTGTGTGTGTGTGTGTGTGACCATATGCATGATTTTGCCATGTGTGGGTGTTTTCAGGCAGGGTGGAGGAGTGTGTGGGGTGGTTTGCAGACACACACATACACTGCAGTGCTGATCTGCGTAGCAGCCATGACTGTGTATCATTACCAAGCTGAACTAATGCAGATGAACAGTGCACATTAAACAATACATTAAACATGTATACAACAACACAAGACTCCCAGATTATTTCGTAGACTATTTGTATTTTTGTCCAAGTTTTTTTTTTTGCATTTATTGTATACATTTTAGTTTTTTTTATTTGATATATGTATTTAAACTAGTTTAAATGTTTTTTTAAAGGGTAACATATTATAATATTGCATGAATAATTATTATATTATATTATATTTGCATTTGTAAATGTATATTTTTAAATCTGTTTTTAAGTGGCAAAGTTTGTAAATTTACATATAAAATCTGACAAAAATAAATATAGGAATAGAATAGAATAGTACTTTCTACCCTTTGTTGGAACTTTGGCTTCAGCATAAAGCTGGTGTGTAGCCCCGCCTACTGGTTGTTCATGGAAATACAATTCAGTTTTCCTCGCTTCATCATCATTATTATGGCTAGTTTATGGCTAGTAATATAGTTTTAGGGCTAATATAAACAAATTATATATTTTTTAAAAAAGTCATAAAAGTAATAAAATAAGTCATTTAAAATAAATTCTTACCCAGCTAATATAAATAATGCACATATAAACCTTAAACTGTGACATAAGCTCTTATTTCTCTTTATTTGCCACTGTTAATGTATTTGTACTCATGCTTAGTACAGTTTTTACCTTGCATTTTCTGTTCCTCTCTTACCCTGTTCCTCTGTTTCTGTCTCTTTTAGAGGGCCATGCGTGTGAGGAGCCACTCCATGGAGACGATGGTGACTCATAAACACAAGAGTCCTGGAGTGGCAGCAGGGGTCCCGTCCAGTGTCAGCGGTGGAGGACTCCAGCAGAACAGCATGGAGTGCACTAAGAGCACCTTCACTGTACTTCCAATATTCTCTTTCATTTATTCAGATTCAATTCTTATTTCATCCAATGTAAATTTATTATTATAAAGCAGTGCAGCAGAACATGAGCTGATCTTTGTGTGTTTGTGTTTGTCAGCCTCCAGCGCTGTCTGCAAAGTCTCCATTAAAGAGTCCAGTAAAGCGGCGCTCTGGTCTGTTCCCCAGACTGCACTCCAGCACAGAAAGTCCAACTGAGAAACATCCAACGCGCAGGTAAACAAAAATATATACAATTTTACAATTTTATTTGTGTGTGTGTGTATATATATAGGCAGGCCTCACCAAGCCTGCATTTATAAAAAATACTGTAAAATTCTGTACTGTAAAGTGTAATATTGCAAAATATTATTACAATTTAAAATAACTTTTTATTTGAATGTTTTTTAAATTGTAATTTATTCCTGTGATTGCAAAGCTGAATTTTCAGCATCATTACTCCAGCCTTCAGTGTCACATGATCCTTCAGAAATCATTCTAATATGCTGCACAAGAAACACTTCTTATTATCAATGCTAAAAACAGTCTTTCTGCATAACTTTTTTATTAAAAGATAGAAAGAAAGAAAGAAAGAAAGAAAGACTTTTATTCAGCAAGGACACATTAAATTGTTCAAAAGTGACAGTAAAGACATTTCTAATGTTACAAAAAATATATTTCAAATAAATAGTTCATTAACCTTTCTATTCATCAAAGAATCCTGAAAAAATTGATCAGTTTTTACAAAAATATTAAGCAGCAAAAACTTTTTAACATTGATAATAAGAAATATTAACAATCGAGCACCAGTAATAATTGATAACCCAATCAATGTATTATAGTGATTTCTTTTTTGTTAACAGTTTATTGAATTTTCTTCTGGAAACAGTAATATAGACTAGAATAAAAATGAAAAATTTAAAAGATTTTAAAAAAGATGACAACATTAAAAGCTGAACACCATATATTTACCACCATATATTTACAGTTTTCACATTAGATCCATGTATACGAGAAGTTGAGAGTTCCATTGATATAATGTCAAACAAATACACAGTCCAGGTTCGTCTGTCCATTGCGTGAGGAGATTCCAACGGTTGACTAGCAATTTTTTTGCCGCTGTGAGAGCAGCCAGCAGTAAACATCTTTGTTGGACGGACATGGTGAGGTCTCAAAAGTCATTCATGAAAAAATGGTGCGAAGTCAAACATATCTCAACATGTCCCAACAAATATGATAAGTCTTGTAAGAGCTGAGTCCAAAAAGGTGAAAGAGAGGGGCACTCCCAAAAAAAAAATGTAAAAACATGACTAAAGATCCTTGCAAACAGTATTATAATGATTTATAAAGGATCATGTGACACTGAAGACTGGAGTAATGATGCTGAAAATTCAGCAATGTTGTGTCTGTCTGTATATACATTTTTTGTGCATTAGTATTTCAGAAAACCACTACATAAACTGCATTCTGTGTTTTTCTAGTGACCAAAAAACAGAAGTGTTACCTCACTCGCAGGAAGTGAGGTCAGAGACGTTATCCAATCCGAGTTCACCAGAGATCTGCCCAAACAGAGAAAGGTGGGTTTCATTGCAGTTTCTCAGTTCCAGCTCCTCAGGTGCAGCAGATTGTTGGAGTGAGTGCAGTGTTGGAGTGTTTTGACATTTGATGGTCCAGATATGTAGTCGGGCTTTATTTTTAAATCTTTTTCCAGCACCTCCACTTTTAGAAATGTATGTGAAAGGGTATTGCTGTCTCCTTCATAGTTCTTCAGTAAACAAAAAACTGTGGGCCTCTGTTGTGTAATCTCTGTCCTGTTGGTTTGATCCTGCAGGCCATTTGTGAAGCTGAAAGAGTGTAGCGGCAGAGCTAATATCTCTATCTCCCGATCCTCCTCCAGCACCAGCAGCTTCAGCAGCACAGCAGGGGAGGGAGACGGACTGGAGGAGCTGGAAATGGTGACACACACATACACTCACGGACAAAATGTTCTGATGACCTTTCGGAAGATTCAAGAGATGCACTGCAAAAAAAAAAAAAAAAAAAAAAACAGTATTTTTTTTTTCCTGACTTCCATTCCACTATCTCAGCATCCTAAAACCTTGAGTACTTAAGAAGCAAAACTGTAAGATCTAATTATGTAATATATATATTTTTATTACTTTTCATATATATATATATATATATATATATATAGTTTTATTTATTTAATATGATAGGATTTGTCAAAATATTGTGAAATATTATTACAGCTTAAAATAACAGTTGCCTAATATAATACACCTTAAAATATAATTTATTCCTGTGGTGGCAAAGATGAATTTTCAGCAGCCATTATTCCAGTCTTACGTGTCACATGATCCTTCAGAAATCAATCTAATATGCTAAATTATTATCAATGTTGGAAATCGTTGTGCTGCCAGCATTTATTCAAAATAGAAATATTTAGTTTCAATAAAAGTCTTTTCTATGTCTTTTTTTTCAGTTTAACATCTTTGCTGAATTGAAGTTTTAATTTCTTTAAAAAAAAAGAAAGAAAGAAAGAAATTTTTGAATGGCAGTGTGTTTGTTTTGTAAAAAAAATAAAAAGATATACAGTACACACTGCAAAAAAAGTGTGTATATATATATATATATATATATATATATATAAAAAAACTAAATATATTTCATTATTGTTATATATATATATATATAATATATACACACACACACACACACACACATATAATATACATGTGTATATATGTATATATATACACACATATATAATATATACACACACAACATAATAATGAAGTAATGAGAAAAAGTTTGTAAAAAAAATGATAAAGTAAACACATTCATTTTGTTTTAAGGATGTTTATGTTTTTCTTTTAAAACTGGAAAACAACAAATTTTTGAAGTGCGTTTCTTTCTCTTGCAAATCTCTAGTAGATAATCACCTCATACACGCTCACTATGAAAACAATTCAATTATTATTCAAAAACTTCCTGTACACTGCTCATTTGCAGATAACCATCACACACTAAATGGCCCTTTGCATTGATCCACTCAGCCTGATGCCTGTCGATTTGCCTAATTACTGCAGCACAGCTAGTTCTAAGACAATCTATAGTGATGGTGCTAGTGTTAACATTACCTCTGCAGTTTACTCAGACTGTCATTTGGTGTGTGTTGTGTCCTGTAGAGCATTCACCCGTCCACGGCTTCATCTGTGTACAGTCCATCTCTCAGCGTGGAAAGCCAGAACTCTGGAACACCGCTGATCATGTGCCGCAGTCCCACAGGTGAAATAAGCAATCATACGCCATAAAAATAAACTGAAGCAATCACACACTGTACAGCCAAAATTAAGTAGACACCTGAAACCCAGACTCATATGTGCTTTTCATTAAAACCATTAATAGGAAGTTGGTAATATTTGAAATAGTCAGACTCGGAATCAGGTGGTGTCAACATATTTGTGGCTATGAGATGTGCATTAACATGACTATACTTATATACACACGCAAATGCTTGCACTTGGCACAAAAACAATAACTCACCTATCGTATTTCTTAGATGGGAAGAGCAAAACTTCACCGAGGTCAAACTTGAAATTCCGCTTTGACAAACTGAGCCACTCCACTGTAAGTACTATGTTCTTGAATAGCTTTTAATATTGACTGGGCGTATTTTGAAATTGTTTTCAACATTGATTGTTTTACGGTAGATCAGTTTATCAACAATGGGGATGTTGAAATGATACCAGCGTGTATGTTACTCTTGTTTTTAAGCGCAAGTGCATTTGTTATCATAAGTTTGTAACAGTGCAGTTGATTCCATTTGTAAACTGAATAATGAGATCGGAATTTATTCACTAAGAATAATCCTTCCCCTTTATTTCAGGGTCATTAGGTCAGACAGAAGCCACTGCATGGACAAAAGGTACTTTGCATATTACAGTATTTACATATCTTTAAGCTAAGTATGGATGCATCTTGAAATACGAACTTGCATAAAAATATAAATCTAAAATTTTTCTTAGCATAAAAATGAACGCATATCAAGGTTTGAAGTGAAAAAACAAATTTTCTTCGTAAGTACAGTATGCATGGAAAAGAATAGTAACTATTTCTCCTTTTACTCATCAGAACAAGTTGAAATATACTGAAATGTTAATTTAAAACGAAATTTTAAAAAATATAAATCTATTTGTTTTTATATTTATTTCAGAAATAGTGGCTATACATAGTACTTGGTATCAAATAAAAAAGAAAATAAGTGGTATCACCCATCCCTATTTTCTGTTCATCTTAGTTTTATATGTACTTATAAAAGTGCATAATTTACCCAGTTTGCCTGTTCTTTGTCTTTCTAGGCAGTGACTTTGAATGGATTTTTATAGATTGGAAGAAAAAGGGACCATTTTCTCTTGCCGACGCAACAGTTATCACTGTTCAACATAGTACACAACTGAACACTATAAGAACTGATCCTACAAACACACAAAAAGGGTTTAGAGGACAGAAACAAACACCAGTCTTAGTAGAAAAAGCAACAAATGTCTCTGTTTTTCCAACATTTTAAATGTAGTGCTCAAACAAGTGTTGAAAACTATCCTTGCCTAACTGCAATTGCTTTCTAGACAGATGCTCGATATTAACACAGCCACTTGAAATACTTGAAGAGTTCTCAGTCATTAAATGTTACAAGAGATACGGACTACAAAATAGCATTATAAGCACCTGTACTGTACTCAGTCTTTTGCAGAGATTACGGGTCATTTTGAGTCTTGTAACACGTCGCCCATCAGTGTAAGCCTTAAAATACTGAACACTATAGAGAACTATGCTTTGCTGAGGATTAAGTTCTGTTGTTTTTGAGTGATGTGAAAAGGTCAAATTCCCCTTTCCCGAGGGTAACCAAAGATGAAGATTGCCAGGGTTTATTTAAGGTAAAAGGGAAAAGTTTTTAACAAAAAACATGATATTGCTTGGATGGCAAAGGCACATTTGATTATATTTTTAAGTAAAATCGGTCTCTTCATTTCAGTGTAAGTTTAGTTTCTAAATAAACACTTCAGTATGTTTGTTCAACACTAATTTTATTGAACAGGTATATTTGCACAATTGAATAAAAAAAAAAATGAAATTGTATACTTTATTTTGAGCTCTCAAAAACACTTGAGAAAGCACAGACACATAAACATGGTTTTTCTTACTTTCAGACTTGTGGATGTACAAAAAAGGTCCTTTTTTGTAAATGCTTTGTTATTCAACTATGGCTGGCAGAATCATTTTTGAACATCTTTTGAAGGATTTTCTTTTGAAATGTTATTTATTTACATATATGTGTGTCTCCTCATTCCTCATGATTCAGTTGTTAGTTTTCAGCGGTACTCATTGGTGAGGGCATTAGACTGCAGAGAGCGAGTTAAATATTCTTGTACAATAGTGACAAACTTTGACATAAAATGTCTTGGCATATATGTTTGTACTGCCATAATTTATTGCTTTTAAAAATTGTTGATGTTACGTAAAAAAAATTACACAGAGTCAAATAAAAATAATTTAAAAGATAATTTAAAAGATTATGTATATGTATATTTGGTTATGGCATGTGCCATTAAGAATTTATTATAAAAAATAAAATGTATTTTGTGTCAAATAACTGTCTGTTGTGTAAAACATTTGAAATAGGGGTCCAGTGCAATTTTCTCAGATTTCAGGTACAACCACACGTTATATACAAAATCCACACATTTTACAGGCATATATGGAAGAACAACAGCATTTAATATGACATTACAACCACTGTATATTAAATCAATGCGTAGCATTGCTAGCATTCACATTTCAAAGGATCCCATTTCAAGTTGATATCTTTCCAATCTTATTGTCTAACTTTGCAACTGTACTGCCACTATGTTTACAGACATGTTTGCTCTGGTATTGAAAATAACCCACAGCCACATGAGAGATAGAAATGCAAGATGTCTTTGTGTTCAGGAGAAATGCACAGAGGAATAGACAGTTGGCTCAGACGCTTGTTTTGCATGATCATTCTGCCGCCTTGAATCGTTCATTGCAACTTCTGCATATACCAACTACACAAATAATGACAAAGTGATCATATTGACTGATTAAACAAATCAGATTCTTATCAAAATGCACAGTGTGCTGAGATACTTACTTCCTTTTTTAGTTTCACTCTAGCTGCATCTAGAACAAGAAAACAATTCATTCAAAAAAATCTGAGTTTTATATTTTTATAATTTATATTTTAAATGTATTTTTTTTTAAGGTTAAATTTTTTTTTGATAAGTTTATTGATATATAACACATTTGCAGAATATTGAGTTGACTCTTACAGGACGTGCGGGTGCGAGGCGGGACAGGGGGTGGTGGATGATCATGATGATGATGATCCCGAGTGAGACACCAAACAAATCCCAAAACAACAGGAAAACACATCAAGGCACCAAGACATAGCAGGACTCTGTGAGAGAGGCTTCTGCCCGATGAGTCGGCTGCTGTCCAGAAATAAAGATACTTTCTCATTTTAGCAACACATTGTATGCAAATTATGAAACCAAAAATTGAAATCATTTCAAACCAACAGCATGCATATGTATACCCGCAGTCACATTAACATATGTCACATGTCCACTGCTAATGATATTTTGAGGCCAGGATATCATGCACTTGTATGCGCCAGCATCTGACTGGTTGATGCTGTGAATGTGGAGTATCAGATGTGTGCTATTGGCTGTTGAGCTGGAACTGGACATCTCGATTCGTTCAGAGGGAATGAGGGAAGTAAATCCTACTGTGTCCAATTCCTGGAAAACCCATCCTCCAGTCCAGTCAGGAATCCCACAGTGTTGCACTTCACAGCTCAACCGGAGACTGCCGCCCTCCGCCACAAACTTTGTAGCACGACTTGCTCGAATAGATGAGCACAGTTCACATACTGAAATCAGAATTAAACAAGCGAGTCGAGTTTTTAGTTACATAAAGCACTTTTGGACTTTGTACAAACTGTCTTATTGTGGAGCCCTTGAAGTGACTTGAAGTCGCGTGCTTACGAGAAAGGCGCGTGAACAAGAAAATTGTACAACATATTAACAAACTGGAAACGATAACACGTAGCATGCGAACAGTGCGTAAATATTTTCGTTCCCACGCGCAAGTTTTTTCGTAATCCTCGCGGAGTTTGCCAAATTGTTCACTGTCTGCAAATGTCACATTGGGGGCTCCGTCTAAATGTAAAAAAAAAAAAAAAAAAAAAAATTAAAGGAAATGAGAATATTTACGATACTAAAACATTATTTAGAGTAATGAAAATAAATATCTATTTTAAGTACTTATGAAAGTGCAGCTTTAACTATGAATTTGAAAAGTGACTTACCTTTTAAGATACACAAAAATGCTAGAAACGTCAAGGAACACCTGTTAGCTCTTTTCATCCTTTATAATATTTCCATAGCCTAGTATCTGTCGAATGTCCTTGCAGCCACAAAACAGATTCCGAAGAGTTTTACACTTTTTCTCCGGGTCAGAACAACAAAAGGTACTGTAAGTTCTTCTAAACACTTCCTAGCTTCGTGAACACCCACTCTCTTTATTCACTGCAGGAAAATTGACTCCTCTTTCAGTTTAATTACGGTACATATGCCAGCTTCACCCGTGTTTGGAAGGAAAAACATA
Organism: Tor tambroides; assembly: GCA_021397915.2. Lineage (NCBI taxonomy): Eukaryota > Metazoa > Chordata > Actinopteri > Cypriniformes > Cyprinidae > Tor > Tor tambroides. The sequence goes on from JAFVLL020041100.1 coordinate 51,704, forward strand.
TCCTTCCTGTTGGAGTGAATCCACTCTCAATCACTGTTGGCATTCCATTATAACTACAATGCTGGAATCTAGATAGACTAACATTGCTAAAATGTGAATCTTTCCTTGTAATGTGATTATGTGGTCTGTCCAGCTGTGATATGGCAAATTTTGCACTGGGCACTTAAGCAGGAAAATAAACAAGCCAGAACAGGTATACAAGTCTTTCCTCCAGTTTTTATTTTATTTAAAAAAAATTTTTTAAATGGAGTCCATAATTGTCTGTTTAGAGTGCATTACCATACTACTACTACTACCAAAAAATATTTTCATAGTAGGCCTATTTTGAACATCCTTAAAATAAGATATATTTATGTGAGAAGAAGAAAGGGGGAAAAAGAGACATTTAGAAAATATAGAGTATATCTATTTTTTCTTACTCCATTGGCAAAATACTCCTTCAATGTTTATAGATTTATGCTTAAATGAATAAACAGTGTCCCAATGATTTTCAAATATCTTACTTGAAAGCAAGACAAAAATACTGATTAAGAAAACGATTTTTGCAGTGTAACAGGGAAATGAAATAGAAAACAGTGACTTGCTGTTTATTCTTTTGTTTATATATTTAATTTTTCATTTGAGTGTTTATGCTAAGATATACCACAGAACACCAGTTATTCTGGCTGAATTATTATTAGTAGCCTAGTATTTATTTATTTAGGAAAAATTATTGCATGGAGCCATATCACATTCTGTCAGTGAAATTCAATGAAGAGAAGTTTGTTAACTTAAATCATGGTTTCTGCCGTAGCCACAAGATGGTGCTCAAAGTAAAATAGTTTCTCAGCAGTCAGGTGCTGGGAAATCGGGTTGAGGCAAAAAGGGGCATGTGCGGGCAATTACACAGCTGCTGCAGATAAAAGCCAAGCTTAAACAGAACCTGCTGCTCTGTTGCTTTAAGATAAATTACCTTCACATTGTCTTGATATGCAATATATTACACTTGAACAATATCATTTGACTTGCTCTCTAAAACAAGTCAAATTCATGTGACCTAGAAAGGTTTCAGATTCAGATCCTTTGAGTAGAACCTTAATCAAACGTGAAATGAAAATTCTGTCATTATTTTCTCACCCTCATGTCATTCCAAACCTGTATTCTTATGTGACAAATATGCTCATTAACTGTAATAAGGAATGATTCTTCAAAATATCTTCTTTTTTTGTTCTAAAGAAGAAAGTCATACAGGTTTAGAATTTACAATTTTGGGTGAACTATCACTTTAAGCAACAAATGAGGCTCGGGCAGCATTTTGGCAAAGGGAGCCTCCCTCAGAAGGTTCCTTTGAGCTGTGCGATTGTTTCCAGCAGCGAGTAACTTGAGTCTACGGACCTTAATGGTAACCAGATGTGTAGGACGTCAGTGTGGGCTTACAATCTCAGGATGTCTGTTTTTCTTGGAAAGCTCGTGGTACAACACCAACCCTAAGTTACGCAATTGCTAACATAACCTTTTAACCATTTAGTTGAGTCATATTAATATAAGCTTGTACGTGCAGAAGAACTTTTGTAAACGTCCCTTTTACAGGCCTGAAAGTGAATCTGATCTCCAATCCTAATTGTTATCAGTCAAAACAGGAAACTGGACATTGACCACCCATGGGCAGACATGAGTGCGTGCTGGTCAACTCACATGGCTTAAAGCAGATAAGTAAAAGCAAACACTCAGATCTGTGCTTGCTTAGAAGCAAACAACAGTGTATAATTGACTAAACTGGCAATTTTGTCCATGTTTTTGATGCATATGGTGTCATACAGGACAAAGGAATTAGCTAAGCTCAAAGCCATGTACTGTACAAATCATTTTTTGTTCACAAATGAAAAGGCAGATTAGTGTCCTCTGAATGGTTCAGTCCCAAGAAAGAATGGTTTCTTGGCAGTACAGATTGCTCCATGATCAGATTACTCCATAGGCACGTCTTCAGCCTTCACTGAATGCGCAACAAGGCTCTTTTTTTTCCCTAGTGATGAGAACAGGCCCTCTGAGGTATGCAAAAAATTACAAGTGTATGATGGCATTGCACTAATGCATTACATGGAATGTAAACATCATTTCGTGGTAAGCACCTCTGCGAGTGAGCTTAGCTACATCAAATGGCCTGTTCTGATACAAAACACTAACCCGGTTGAGCATGACATGTGAACACTGAGCCTGGCGTGTCTATTCTGGTGCACAATAAACCTTTTCTCTTGCATGCAGTGTTATGGTGAGAGCCTCTATTGTGCTGGGTTTCTGATACTGTGAGACTTACGCTGGGTCTTTAACAAAAGGGAATGAAGATGACTGTATTGCGTGTGACTCCAGCAGCAGCTTGAGAATGAAACTTCTGTGCACTGCAGCACACTCAAGTATGAAAGACTGTTTCCACCACAGAATAAAAAAAAAAAAATATATATATATATATATATATATATATATATATATATTTTTTTTTTGCTCAGAATTGCAAGTTTATATCTCATAGTTCTGAGTTTATATCTCACAATTCTGACTTTTTTTTCTCAGAATTGCAGGGAAAAAGTCAGAGTTGTGAAATTACAAGTCGCAGTTACTGTTTTTCTTTTTTTATTGTGGAAACAAAAAGCAGAACTGTGAGAGATGTAAACTAAGAATTCAGAGATGTAAACTGACTTTTTTTTTTCAGAATTGTGAGATTAAAACATTGCAGTTACATTTTTTGTTTTTTGTTCTGTGGCAGAAATGGGCATCCATACTTTATAGAGTATTTAAAGAAAGAAAAAAACTTGGTACACTGTGTAAACCAGAGAAGGATGTTGTTTGCTTTATATGTGGTGTCTTTTTTTAAAAAAAAGCATGGTGAAGTAGATATCAGCCAAGAATAATTACGGGCCCGCCTTTGTTTATTCGAAGAAGCACATGAGAACTTTAATTTGTTTGAACTGTGTACACAACCTAATCTCATGAGAAATAAAACAATATTATGAGTTGGGCATTTTGTATGAATTCATATAAGGTGAATCATACACATCGTATGAAAACATAAGAATGAGATGTACGAATTAGCACACCAATTTGCCAAACTGTAAAATAGTTACGAATTGCCATGAAACTGTGTTGGTGTGGATCATGGCATGTTTTATGTGCGTGTGTAGTGCAGTTTTTCTCTGCAAGACTGTGTAATTTTAAACCTGCAACTATGAAATAGATTTCATATTTTTTTCTCTCAAACTTTTTTCTCAATGCGAATCGGAAATCAATAGCAGCACACTGTCTGAAACAACAATCACTGGTATGGCACTTTGTAAGAATGCTTTTCCAATGAAAAATTCATGAGATTTTCATAGGTGAAATGTGACCATGGCTGCATTTTTTCTGGCTTCATTCCATTGTTGTTTGTGTTCTGGTTCCAGACATTGAGCCCTTTTAATCTGACTCAAATTTGATAGCTCGTTCTGTATCGATTCTCTTGTGCTTTTAGTTTGTGTCAGGTGTTTGGCATTAGGCCATTGTCTTTGCTCTAGCAATAAATATTGAACTTTTAGCCTTGAATTAACTGGACACTGGGAATCTGGTTGAGAGAATTTATTAAGACTACAAGGTTTATTAACCCTTTTTTTTAAGGGTTTTCATGTCAACATTGGCTCTTTCCCTAATGAACTGTGGCTTGGATTGATTGTGCCATATCAATTGGTTCACCTAAGGCCCATTTAATTTCATCCTTATCTCTAAAATGAGAGCAAGTGATATGAAACAGTAATAGATTTATGATGGCTTACATGCGGTATAGTACGCAGAAGTTGGAGTAGTAGTTCATAACCCAATGAACTGTGTCCCATGTGAACTGCTTACGTCATGTCTAGTGCAACCTACCTCTCACATAGTAAGGCAAGTTAAAACTCATAAAAGACAAGGCAGATAAGCAGCGTCTGTTCTAAATCAAATTTAGCAATTCATTGTGACCACTTACAGTGTTCTGTAACAGAACAGTAAAGGTTAATGCTGGTTTGTTTGCATTTGTTAAGTAGGTCACTACAGTACAGTTGACTTACCAATGTCAACAAATAAGAAATCAAGGACTCCTGCTAATTGCTTTTTATAAGCTATCATTTTTCAAAGAATGTAAGAATAAACATTGAATATCTTTTATTAAAACAGATTACAAGAATCTAAATCTTTCGAAATAAGCAGCAATAATGTCATTCACACAGAACGCGTGCAATGTAGCGTGCAATGTAGCATAGCAGCATGGCAAAGAAAACAGGATTTTCTGCAGTTTTTCAATTGTTTTTCTATGTAAACACACATGATGGACATCTGAATGTTAGACATGTTAAAAGTTCAATTTAAAAACAAGTCTCTAGACATGCCATGCGCCTGGTGTTTTTGCATGCAAAAACACGTGAACCCCCCCTAATCTGGTTTGCAATTGGTCTTATATTTTCTTTTTATTCACTTGCATACTAAATTGTGATTGGTCTTTTTATATACACAGAACTAAAGCTATTATTTTGCTGCCTTACAGCAGTGGTATCAGGAAATGCTAATCTAGTTTATTTTGAAGGATTTCATGATGACATTCATTGACTGTTTGTTCTTGACTGTTGTTCCTCTTTGGCCTGTATTTATTTACATTACTTATTTATCCTGAGCATGGCAGAGAGCGCAAAGTGATGGAGAAAGTTTAGCCGTTAAGTAAACCTTTTTTTCCACTAAGCTTTTGTGTAGAAAAGAAGAGGGGGATGTGTCTCTGGCATTAGTCTCCTAGAATTTCAAAGAGCTGGATCTTGGCAATAATTCAGAGCAGCTAAGGGGATATATGAATACTGGGTCTGTGAGGCCTACAAGCCTAAAGCCTGACAGGCTGAAGTCATCTGTTCCAATTCAGCCATCGAGTCTTCTGTTCGTCTAAAACTGCTGTCCAGTCTGAGTGAATGGATAATGCCTTATTCTTGTTTGAAAAAAAAAGAAAAAAAAAAAAGTGTGGGATAAAATACTGGGCGTGTTTTTTATAAACAAATCATGGCTGAGTGTGTTAAACTGAAGAGAACCATATTAATGAGGCCTGCATTATGACTAAATGCACTCCGTGACTCAGAAAGATGTGCCAAGAGGCACGTCAGCCCTGGCTTAACTTTGGAAGTTTTGATACAGTTTGGGGAAGTAAGCATTAAATCACAGGATTGAACAAAAACACACTATTGTGTAAAGTTGATTATCTTTTATTAGGAGTATAATTTTGTTCAAACATAAAACATACCTCAGCTCACATGATGAACAACCATCATACATTTTTTTGAAATCCATACAAATCTCATAGAAAGTGCAAAATTTCAGAGCAACATCAAGTAAACATCCATGAAATAACGATTTAGGAATTATAAAGAGATGTGAACTCAATGTTACATTTCCCTCAAGTATCAGTCTGAGTGATGTATAGAAAAAATATTTTGTAGTTTGTAAATCATATTTTAGGTTCAGTATTAGGAAAACATTTCACTGACAAATAAATGACATTTCAATTCTTAAATTCCACATATCATATTTTATCCTTTGTGCTTCATTCAAAAATGCCCCATTTTAAACCAAGTAAAACACCTAAATTAAATACACCAAATTTTATTACCCTCAGTGTTCAAGGTCAAATCATTATAACAATAAACATTCTGAAAATATTCAAATTCATTTATGCATTGGTGTAAACTATACAGCTTTTGTAGTCATGAGGGGGCATCCAAATTAGAAATATATAATTCCAAAACACTTATAAATGAATTATAATTTAAGGCACCATAACTTTTAAACTGACCTGCAACACTGGTGTGTTTGTACAAAGTGTTTGTTACACACCTTTAAGACTGTTAGTGTTTAACAAAAAAAAGAACATCACATCAGAGCTGACATCACACCACAAATCTTAGGTTACATATTAAGTAGAAGAACAGAAATGTGGTAACTAAAGTGCATGAGTCATTGCGATGTACTGTGCGTGCTTAAATGTGATGAACACATGTAAAATAATGGACCTTAATTGGCATAGTATGTGCAAATATGATGCAATCAGATCTTATGAGATACTAATAAGGCACAGAGATGATACAAAGAGTCTTTCCTGGCACTTCAGGCTCATAAGATCATTCCTGCATTGTCACAGGCAAGTATATCATTAGGTTTGGCTTGTCCAATCTGTCTGTGAAACTGTCCTTGCTTGTGTGTCTTCCAGCAATGCATGTTTAGCCCTAGAGTTATACTCTTTATGCTTGGCATCTGGGTAAAGACGGTCCTTGATAATGGTGTGACAGGAGTATTGGACAAATTGAGCTCTTGTAAAGAGACAAGTCCGCTAAATACATCCGGGCTCAACATCTTGAGCCGGCTGTTGTTTGACAAGTCTAAGACCTGTAGGTTCTTCAAACTCCTAAAAGCACCTGGTTGAATGAGGGTCAGGTCAGACAGGCTGCTGAGAGACAGATGAACCAGTTCTGTTATTGAATCAAAGGCCCCTGCGTCAATGCTGGAGATGAGATTCCCATCCAGGTTCAGATACTGAAGTGGGATCCCGTTAAGCATCGGCACCTTCTTCAATTGGTTCCCTGCCAGCATAAGACTCTTGATGTTCAACTGATGACCAGGCGTCTTCCTGGAAACGGAGGTAAGAAGGTTTCTCGACAGGTCCACCATGATTGGTACATCCTGCGCTCTGGTGGTGAACAGATCAAGGCTGAACTCTCTGAATCGGTTTTCACTCAGGTCCAGCTCAACCAGAGGGAGTCCAGTGAAGCAACCGACGCCAAGATCCTCAAGAGCGTTGTTGCTCAGATCCAACGTCTCAAGGTAGCGAAGTTTAGAGAACGCTTTGGGGCTGACATGTGAAATGAGATTGCCGCTCAGGTCCAGACTAACCAAAGTGGTGTAACCTGGTCCGGAGAGCATCGAGTCACTGATGGATGTGATGGAGTTTAAGGAGAGGTCGAGATGGGACGTGTCCAGAGGGATGGGGACAGGAGCGTTCCCGGGGCCGATTCCACTGCAGTCCACTTTGGTTAGGCTGAAACTGTCGAAGAGGCCAAAGCTCTCCACTTCACAGTGACACTGCGGATGGCAGTTCTTCACTGCTCCCATGACAGCCAGGCCAAGCAAAGAGAAAAAGAGACACAGCAATGTGGCCATGGTGAGCTGTAAACCAAAACACACACAGTACAGGGTTTAATTTCACAGTCGTAAAAGTCCCAAAACAGAATGAAGCAATCGAATTCAAGTGAACTTCAATATTTAGTTCCCTATAACTAGTAGTTCCAATAACTGAGTTCCTATAACTACCCTGTTATCATCAAAACTGAACCATAATCCACTTCAGGGGTCTTTGAGAAGTTTGAAGAGATTAGTAGTCGCTCATTACATATGGTAACTGTGTAACCATTTGCAGCCAATCATTTAGAGCTGCATGTACATGCTTGTCACTCTGGGTCTGTTTATTCAGCCGTTAAGCTAAAAGTATAAATATTCTTCTCTTCTAGCGCAACTCGATGAGTCCTAATTTTTACGGACATTCTCAAAGGATTTGTCCTATGTGTTATGAACAAAGAGCCTATTAAATTTCACTTTCTCAATTACAGCAACTTGTCGTGATTACAAGGGTGCAAGGCTTTTCTCATGGAGAATTTAAGTTGAAGGAGAATTTAACGGTTAGCGCACAATCATTCAGTTAAGGAATATAGAGAACCTCAAAGACTTTAATATTTACAAACCATTATTAGAAATTATTAATATATACAAACCATTATTAGAAATTAATTAATTTAAGTTAATTAAGTCAAATTATTAAGTTAAATCATTAATATCTACACTCTAAAAAATATTGGGTTAAATACAACCCAGGGCTGGGTAAAATATGGACAAACCCAGTGACTGGGTTGTTTTCAACCAACGGTTGGGTTAAATGTTTTACCCAACCTTCTGGGTCGTAACCCAACCGTTGGGTCAAAACAACCCAATCGTTGGGTTTGTCCATATTTTACCCAGCGCTGGGTTGTATTTAATCCAGTATTTTTTAGAGTGTATATTATTCAGTTTATTTGTGAAATAATTTAAATAAATGTAAAAAGCTGTAAATCTAAGTCTACATATATGGTAAATTCTGTAATAATTTCACACATTCAAATTTGTAATTCTGGTTATTCAATATGAAAGTAAAAAACATTTAAAAATTATATTATTCAATATATATATTCAGTATAAATGATATCAATAAAATGCCTTTAGTTCACTCTTCAGTGTCACATGATCCTATAGAAATTATTGAAATATGCTGATTTGGTGTTTACGCAACATTTCTTATTGTTATCAATGTTGAAAACAGTTTTAATATTTTTGTTTTATTATTATTAATTATGTTTTATTATTTAATATTAATGTTTTAATATTTTTGTGGAAATCATAACATATTTTCAGGACTCCTGATTAATAGAATGTTCAAAAGAACAGCATTTATTTGAAATAATGTTCTTATATTTTAATAAATGTTATATTGCGCCCTTGCTGAATAAAAGTCTTCATTACCACTCCAAAAAAAATAAATAAAATAAATAAAAGTCACAACCTGGAAAAATCCCGAAATACATACAAAGCTTCCGTAATCAATAACTTGAATTAGCTACACATATAAATAACTTAAAAATGATTGCTAAAGAAATCACTAAAAGTGCAAAAAATCATTACAGCATCATTATATGCATAAATAACTGAATCTTGCTTACGCGTTTTCATGGAGTACACAGAAGACTCTCAAAAAGTAGAAGATTTATGTGTCACGCAGGTGGAGATGTTCTCTCTGACTCCAGCTGAACTCTATAAATGCTCTGCCACGCTCTACTGACGACTTTTATTATCGGACCGCCCTACCATGTGCTCTTTGTTTAACTAAATGACCTGAACTTAAACCTCTTTCAACACTTGGCTCAAGATCTAAATACAAACAATACTGCTGAATCTGGGCATGGGTTAACCTGATTACAAAACAGGTCGAAAGAAACTTGACAAGTTCACACGAATCATTAGAACGAAGAAGCAAAAATGAGTGAATGACTGAGTTTGTAAGTTTGCGTGTAGTGGTATGTATAATGATTAACAGAGTCAGCACACTAGGTACAACAATTACCTCTTATGTAATATTGACTGCATAATAGGTACAATGAAATCACTTCACTTACGGTGTGTACACTGACAACAATTTAATGAGATATAACTGTTAATATCTAATCTGTGTTACTAACACAATGGCAGACATGTTATAAGAAAGTAGTAGCCAAAATGTAAAAATGTCTTTTTGACACCCTAAATTGCTACTTAAAGTTGATGAATCTGCTTAAATAGGAGTATTTGTTAGGGATATAGACACAGACCTAAGCTCGGGCATGTCTTTCCTTTTCTGCTCTGGTGACAAAGAGAGATGGCAGATGTGTTCCTTCTCAAGCTACGTCCCACCCTACTCTCTTCTCACAGTTGGTCAGTTTCAAGGAATAGTTCACCCAAAAATGAGAATTTGCTGAGACTTTTCTCACCCTCAGGCCATCCAAGATGTAGACAAGTTTGTTTGTTCATTGGAACAGATTTGGAGAAATTCTGCATTACTTCACTTGCTCACCAATGGATCCTCTGCAGTGAATGGGTGCCGTCAGAATGAGAGTACAAACATCAGAATAATCCACAAGTAATCCTAATGATTCCAGTCCATCAATTAACAACATTTTGTGGAGCAAAATCCTGCATGTTTGTAAGGAACAAATCCACTATTAAGTTGTTTTTAACTTCAAACCATTGCTATCTGCTAAAATATGAGTCCTCTCTATGCATAATATTGCTTTCTCCAGTGAAAAAATTGTCTTATCTGAATCAGGGGAGAAATAAGCACAGATCAAGAACCATTAACAAGCAAAATCAGAAATATGTCAGTGGATTTTGACGTGAGAGGACAACAGGGGATGGACTTATGGATTATGGACTCATATTTTGGCCAGAATCAACAGTTTAAAATGAAAGCATCTTTGTTTCTTACAATCATGCAGCTTTTCACTTCACAAGATGCTAATTAAAGGACTGCAGTCACACTGAGTACTTGTAGTACTTGTGGATTTTTATAAGCTGTTTGGACGGCACCAATTCACTGCAGAGAATCCATTGGTGAGCAAGTGATGCAATGTCAAACTTCTCCTAATCTGTTCTGATGAAGAAACAAACTCATCCACATCCTGCATGGCCTGAGGGTGAGTTAATGAACATTAACTCACCCTCAGGCCATGCAGGATGTGGATGAAATGTTCAAATGTTCATTTTTGGATGAACTATTCCTTTAAGAGAAAGTCTCAGTCTGTTTTATGTTCTAACAGGGCTTTGCAAAAGCACTAAAATGATTTTCTGCCACATTTCCCCTCCAATTAATTCTGTATTGTCAGATTGATTACTCATATGGAGAAGTAATTTTAGAACATTCAAAAAGAGTGGAATTTGGTGCCATGGAATTTTCTGTCAAGCTTGTGGTTGCATGTTTCTAAGTAACCCTACGTAGACATCTGCCCATGTGACAGGGGTTATGAACCCTCCAGGTGTTGTTAAATGTTAAAATGCCTAAAGTCTAAGTGGAAAGTATTTTAAGAGCAATCACTGTCAGTGGTTAACAGCTACATATTTAAACCATTTATCTTTCTCCTAAATGTGGGAAATTACCATGACACCTTCCCTTTCTGTGAGTCTGACTGACTCACCCATGAGTCTGCATGAAAACAGATCATTAGAATACAGATCATTTTCAACTTAGCCTACTTTATCTTTCTGCAGTTAACACAACCAAAAGAGAACTACAGTACAAGAGAACTAAAGTCGGTTCTTAACCAATTTAATTAGCAGACAGCAGACATCCTAATCCAAAAAAGCTGAAAGAATGTAGTACTTTAAGGGGGGTCAGATTTAATGGGAGCTTAACGTCTCAAACAGCTCACTTTTGAATGCCAGGTACTTTTTGTGATGCCAACTTCACAGCAGCATGTAACTTTTGAATTACATGCCAGAGGCATGCATCAAAGCGCTCAACAAAATGTTTATGGGTGTTGACTACAGTACAGCTGACATCATACAGGTTGCCACCCAGAAAGAAAGCACATGCACAGATTTATCTCATTCTTATGCAATAAAGCACTTAGAAGAAGAAAAAATTATAAAACAGTATCTAGACAGGGATAGACTGTGGGTCATAAGTAAACATTCTTGGTTCTTGTACCATTATTGATTGGTTGCAATAGTACCCAATGAACAGGAAAAGAGACAATCAGTTTGACTACTATTTTTTATTGTCTACTGACAAATGGCACCATTTGGTGGGTGTCTAAAGCAGAATGCTAATGCCTCTTCCTCCAACAGGAAACAACGTAATTACTCAATTGTGCATTTCATTCAAGTGTGAAAAACGGCAATTTAAGCCCAATTGTCAAATAGAACCCAAAACATAGATGACATTTTTTTAACACAGGCCTACATATGACGCCATGATATATTCTTCTTCTTTAATAATAATAATATGTTTTAGTTATTATGTAAACAGCAAAAATAAAATTATAAATATTTCTTTAAAAAATGTGCAAAACAATAGCTAATAGCTAATATTAATTTACCATCATGCTGTCTAGGTAACGATAGGCAGCTGACTATGTTTTGAGACACATCCAAAATCTCTGCTTTGATGGTTTGATCCACATCTGTATTCAGTTAAAAATACAACCGCAAAGAAACTTTGTAACAACTTAATAATGCTCAGCAAACGTGTGACTTTGAATGTAATATTATATATATATATATATATATATATATATATATATATATATATATATAACGTTACTTTTCCATTGTGTCTTTTATTTTTCATTACGCGAACTACTGGGGATGAAGCAGTGCGCATTTTTTTGTCAAGTAAACGAGGCAACATAAACAAACGCCAACCGTAAAACACGTTCGTGAGATCCAGGAGAAAACTTTTTTTCTTTTTCGTCAAACTTACCTTGTGCCGCGACTCGTCTGTCGGAGAGCTTTTACTTTTTCAGGCCAGCATCGGAAAAGACTTCAGTTTCAGGGATTGTCATATCCTGTGCTTTTTGTCGTGGGGCGAATGAGCACGTCTGCGGTATTGTCTTGGTTGTGACTTTGTCGATCTATCGGTTACAGACTCGCCGCAGAAGATGAAGCGATAAAACGCCACCACAAGCACAGTCCAGTCTAGAGTTTCACTCACCGAAGATAATCCGCGCCCACCAACGTCTAGACGCGGAGAGCGCCCTCTAGCGGCGAGTATATAACACTACAGACCATTAAATGTGACTAGGGGGTTGAATTCTGACCTTTTCTTACGTGCATCTGAATGTTTTTGTTTTTAAATTAAACAAACAAATAAATAATTAAATAATAGCTGTTATACTGTCGCTGTAATTAGGCCAAAAGTAACGATCGTAATGTTTTCTGAAAAATATTTACTTTATAATAAAGGAAAGGCATGCCTAAGGACAAGTCTAGAGTGAGAAATAACTATGTGTGTAACCATAACAAATATTCTTGTTTTGACTCTTTGAACAGCCCTGTAGGGCCTTTACAGATGCACATTCACAAAGAGGATGCTCTTTTTTTTTCTTTTTTTTTCATTTAGGCACCATGTTCTTGTAGTATTTATGAATTTACAACAGTTTGAAAATAATGAATAAAAATAGCAATAATAAAAAAACAATTAAGTTTTGATATGTGTCAGTGGGTTCTACCATGAAAAGAAAGATTTCCAGTTCAAATCAAATTTATTTGTATGGTGTTTTTGACATTAAATATTGTCCTAAAGCAGTGTTTCAGACAATAGTGTCCTTCAAACCCTGTTGAGCAAGTTAAAGCTTTTTTTTTTTCAGTGTTAAAAATGAAGGCTGCAGCTGCAAACAACAGAATAAAACTAATCATGATTAATCTTGTAAAAAAAAAAAAAAAAAGCTTTCAAATCTTCTCATTGACCCCCTTTATGGGTCACTGTAATATTTCAGTGAGATCATATTTTGTGTTTTCAAAATGTGAGGTATCATATGAATCACAACTAATTTATTATTAATATATTCATGTTAACATATAAACTCATGTTAATCTTATTATTTCTACAATTTAATGTTGGTTACCGTCATGCAACTTGAGTTTAAATTACATCTGTAATGGTAAGCATTTACTAAATGTAAGAAATTTATGCAGGTGGATTTAGGTCAAGAAAAATTTGTTTGCGAAATTTGAGTTCTTAACAAGGATGCTTATGTTTTTTCTGCTCTCTGCATATTTTCATAACTTGTAGAAGTGAAACTAAAGAATAAAGGAGAGTATAAGAAGAAAAAGAGGACAATGATCATTATGCAGAACTGCATGGTTTATATATATATATATATATATATATTTTTTTTTTAAATATAATCTTAAAACAACCTCTAATCTGTTCATTATGAATGAACTTGCATGTTTAAAAGCGTGCAGATTTGTTCATCCACTAGATGGCAGTATAATAAAACAAATCTCTTCAAGAAGCCCACATTTCACTAAAGAGAGTAAAACATTTTAGTCGTTTTTACAAATATTATTAATTGTAACACAAATATTAAAAAGTTCATAAAGTAAATCTTCAGACTAACCACTCAGCCCTAATAATACAGATATGTCAATTCAAACCCTGTAAATGTTTCAAAGAAGAAAACACTTGGTTTGTTACCTTTAGAAATAGTTAATGAGCACTACGGAGTGCTGTAATATTACCTGTAAGTGCTTTGGGTGCTGTTTGCTGAGTTTGCATCCTCTGTTTCTGGTTGTAGGGCAGAGGTGTCAAGGTGTAACATTTAAGAAGCTCAGAGGCTTATTGGATATGGGTCAGCACATCTCTCTCGCCCTCCTCCTCTCTCTCACTCTCACTGCACATATCACCAGAAGATCTCTACAGTAACCTGAAGGCAAACGTACACAGGCCTACACCCATGCCCAGCTCCATTAAGCTCCTCAAGCACATCAGAAATCCCCAAAGTCACGTGATCCATCGGAAAGTCAAGACTTATGCAACCATTTAAAGTTTTAATAGCCAGCAAATGAGAAACAATGAAAATGTGAATCAAACAGTAAAACTGCTTGAGCACAAGATGGGTTTTTGTTCGGTAAATGTTTATCATTACCTGGGCTCGTTTTTCTCTGTAAAACATAAACATTGTGCTAATAGTCCAAATGAGCTCAGAGAGACCTCAGACGAGTTCTCAAATCACAAGGTTTAACTGACGCAGGCAAATATAAGAGAACTCTGGGGATCGTCCAAGGGAGCGACCTTCGTCAACTTTAATTATACCCAATACACCTTGTGCAAATTCAATTGAAGTGGGCCTATCACAGCTACACCAAACAAATGCCTAATTACACGCATAAACGCTCATGCACAACGAGGTCTCCATGGCGAGGTGGAAATAGGCTGCTGAGACCTTGCTTGACCTTAAATAAGAATCTGTAGATGAGAGATCAAAAACATAAAGCATAAAAATATGTATGTATGTATGTAAGTATTTATTTATTTTCATTTTATTTTATTTTATTTCTGAACCAAAAGTCATTTTGATATTTTTGTGGATATTTAATTGTCTGAAGATTATAATTCTCTTGAAAATGAAAATGTTGTCATAAGTAATTTGGCCTGTACATGTACATATATGTAACCCTATTCCAATGTTCCAATGTATTCATAGTCATAGTGTTCGTCTTATATGTGTGTATATATATATATATATATATATATATACAATATCTCACAAAAGTGAGTACACCCCTCACATTTCAGCAACAATTTTAGTATATCTTCTCAAGGGACAATACTGCACAAATGAAACTTTGATATATTTTAGAGTAGTCAATATGCAGCTTGTATAGAAGTACAAATTTACTGTCCTCTAAAAATAACTCAATATATAGCCATTATTGTCCAAATAACTGGCAATAAAAATGAGTACACCCTAAGCGAACATATCAAAACTGTGTCCAAAGTGTCAACATTTTTGTAGGGGCACCACTGATATCTTGCACTGCCTTAATCCTCCTGGGCATGGAGTTCACCAGAGCTGCACAGGGTGTTGCTGGCATCCTCTTCCACTCCTCCACCACTCCTCCTCCTCCTTTATATATATATATATATATATATATATATATATATATATAAATATAAAAATTATTATTATTTATTCATTCATAGTCGTGTTTGAAAACTATTTTAACTTCTATGATTTAGTTTTTCTTTAAACGTTTTCCAAAACATAAACCAAGATGAACACTAGATTGCGTTTCTAAGGGTTGTTCACTACATTTCTCCCTTTTATCAGTTTGATCATAAAATAAAATCTTATGAATGAATATAAAATAAAAGTGATTCATTTGGTGAAAATAAATGAGTAGGCCCTATATGGCGTTATGTGATTGGTTGAGCGCATTTAATTAGCGCGTTAGGATTAATTTACGTTTGTGACAACTGTACACCATAATGCTCCTTAACATTATTTCATATTTCCTTCGTTTGTCTAAAAAGTAACTAGCTGCTTTCATGGCTCGCTCAGTCAGTAAAGGTGGGTCTGAAGCGTTAACGTATGTCTGCAATCCTCTTATTCTGTCCCTGACCAAGTATGGATTAGATTCATCCGCGGGTCACTTTCAAAGGACTTTCATTGAATAGAGAAACATCTAGGCCTCTTGATAATTTCGAGTGGATATATTTAAAACGCAAATCGCTTTTTTTATTTGATTTGATTATAATGATGTACTTAATTATTTTCAAGCTCGTCAATGATTTCAGAAACTGCGATGTAAAGGAAATAAGGTAAAACTGAACCCATATTGACAACACTACCGAGTAGCTGTACTGCAAAATTCAACAGTGAAGATGGAAAATGTTACTGAACGTTAGGTGTGAATTGTGAAGGTGCAAAAGGGCACCTGGATTGATGACTGTAGGCAATAAGTAGCTCTCCAGGGTGCTGAAGTTGAATCTCTCAAAGCCACTGACGAGCCTCATCAAACTCTTGTTTGTGAGCTGAGATCTACTCAACATTTGTTTATGCCCACGGCGCGACTGATGCTGGAAAACCGTCGTGAAAGATGACCGCCTAACTCTATAAAGGATATAAATCTACCTTATTAAAGAAAACACTGGGGGAAAGTGGTAAAACTTTGTGGAGATGTTTTCATGCATCAAGAGGCCCATATAAATGATGGTAAGTTCAATTTTTACATTGCATTTTATGTAGCAATGTGTTTCAGTTTGTTCACTAGCATAAATATAAGTGCAGATAAATTTACAGTTATTTTATTTTATATTTTATTTCATTTTATTTTATATTATTATTATTATTATTATTCATTTTTATTTTATTTGTGTTTATTTATTCAAAAATGTCAAAAAATTGGCAGTGAAACAATTTTCACTCAGAAATTGCTAGTAAATTTCCCAAATAATTACAAAGAAATGGCAAGTAACACATTGAATTAAACATGAAATTTAGATGTAGAAAGACTGAATTATTATTTTCTTGTAAAATCACTTTAATAACCTGTTTTATTTTCAACTTCCAAAAATCACACAGATAATAATATGATAATACTGTGTATGAAATGTTTTAATTATTATGTCAAAAATAAATATTTTCCCCTCGTCGTAGTCATTTCATGTAATTTCTACATCCACTATGTTCTAATCCTTCAGATAGAATCGTTTAGTCAGGTTTCAACTCTATTTTAATTTAAAATGAACTGCAGATTGTCATTTTCAAACTACTTTGATCAACTTTGGTGAGATGAAATGATTACACTGTACATAAAATATACAGCTTAGCTGTATATAACAGAAAAGCCTATATTATTGATTATTTGGCCTTGAAAGCTGATAAAAGTGTCATGTCTAATCTGCTGTTTTCTAGGTGTCTCTTTGTAACATCCATCTCTCATAACGGCCTCTGACAGAGGACAATGCAACATATTCACCTCCCATTCGGAGGTGCTTTATGGGAATTATCCAGTTACCCCTGCTGCCCCATCCTCAAGAGCAGACACAGTCTCTCCACGCTCCCATTTTACAGCATTACACTATGGATTATTCTTGGTGTGTTGACATTTCCATGCTGTGTCCAGTGCCTGATTTTCAAAGTAGGCGTCCTGGGGCCTTGGAACTGTGACCCTTATTACACAAAGTCACTTCCTGCCATTGCGTCCAGACTGGCTGTTGGCCGCATAAATGAGGATTTTAGTTTAGACCTGGGCTGTACGATGGACTTTGTCATCCTTCAGGAGGCTTGCGAGACATCCAAAGCCTTGACCTCATTTGTACAATATGAGAACGTGGTTGATGCATTTGTAGGCCCTACAAATCCAGGATACTGCAATGCTGCGGCGCTCATGGGCAAGAATTGGGACAAGTCTATGTTTTCATGGGCGTGCATTAACTATGAGTTAGATTGGGTCCAGGGCTACCCAACATTTGCTCGAACTTTACCATCCCCAACGCGAGTGCTTTTCAGTGTGCTTAGGTTTTTCAGCTTGGCTAACATTGCCATCGTGTCTTCTAATGAGGATATATGGATCGACACGGCTGCCAAATTAGCTAGTGCTCTCAGAAACCAGGGGCTTCCTGTTGGCATTG
This sequence comes from Tor tambroides, assembly GCA_021397915.2. Lineage (NCBI taxonomy): Eukaryota > Metazoa > Chordata > Actinopteri > Cypriniformes > Cyprinidae > Tor > Tor tambroides. Next base: position 69,411 of record JAFVLL020041100.1, read on the forward strand.
TTGTGTCCATGGGGAATAATGACACCATGCTGGAGAACACGTTGCTGAGCATACGAAATGCAGGGGAGATAAAAGGTAAAGTGTTTTGGATGCATAGATTTGCAGTGTCTGCATAAACATTCCTTATATGTTTAGAGGCATCAAGAGATTTTTGTTCCAGCAAATATTTATCTGTATTTTTAAGGCCAAATTCTGTATAGATTTTTTAAGATGAAAATCTTATGAAGTAAAACAAAAGGGAATATACAAATCATAAACCATTGTTTTAATGAATAAATATTATGATTGATAAATTAGATATTTTTAACAATTAAAATTATAATTATTTATAATTAAATTATAATTATATTTAAAATTGTACATTATAATTTCACTTTACTGTATATATTCTACTATAATAAATACTAATATATTTATAATTCTTTTCAAATTATTATATCCTTTGAATGTTTGTCAATTTATATTTCTCAGTTTTCTGAAAGTCAATTTAAAGTCAGACCTTGAAGGCTTTTTAAGATTACTGTACAAAACAATACAGGAAACCATTGTTTTAGCCAAATAATATAATGATTAATAAATTGGATACAATTAAAATTTAAGAAAGATGACAACTCTCCCTTGTCAAACTTTAATTATATATATGTGTATATGTAATATTTTATAATATATTTTATAGTAATATTTGATATATTTGATTATTAGCATACTAATATATTTATATTGTTTTAACGAGAGAGAAATAAGTACTTGAAACCAACATACAAACCACTGCTATCAAAAAAAAAAAAAAAAAATTGTGTGTGTGCAGAATTGGATTTTTGACTTCAAATCCTGTAGTTACTGAAATAGACCATATATGTATATATATATATATATATATATATACATATGTATTGCTTCATCTCTCATCATTTCACTTTCTTTTGCTACAATGGTCAAAAGTAGGTTTATCTTTAACAAACTAACAACAACAAAAAAAAATCATTTATTTAAACCTGTGTATAAATGCATGCACTACATATGTTGCTCAATTAAAAATATGTGAAACTAAGTTTTGCAAAATTTTAAACTACATTTATTTAAAGGTTTGTTCAATTCCTTCAATTGTCACACAATTTTCTAATCATGGCTAATCATGAATGCATTTATTTTTCATGTGTGTTTCAGTCATCATTATGTGCATGCACTCAGCGCTCATTGGAGGAGAGCAGCAAGCTTCATTCCTGATGAAGGCCTATGACATGGGATTGACAAACGGTCAATATGTGTTTATACCGTATGACACCCTCCTGTACAGCCTGCCCTACACCAACACCTCCTACTTCCCACTGCAAAACAACACCAAACTGCGCAAAGCCTATGACGCTGTACTCACCATCACCATAGAGTCAGATCTGATGTCATTCAACGAAGCATACAATATGGCCAAACGATTTGGAGAACTGATGGTGTCACAAGAGCCAGAGCAGGTGTGCATGGTGCACTTTGAAACACTGAGTCTTATTTGTACACTTGCATAAAATGTTACATTAAAACGTTCTGCTACATTTCAGGTCTCTCCGCTCTTTGGTACAATCTACAACAGTTTGTACCTCCTTGCCAAGTCCATGCACAACGCCAGAAGAGCTGGTAAGTGGTTCTCCGGGTCCAATTTGGCCTCCTTCACAAGGAATATTACATTTTCCGGGTTCAACCAGAACATCCGCACGGACGCCCAAGGGAACGGGCAGACCAACTATGTGATCTTGGACACTGATGGCTGGGGATCTGAACTGTATCGTTGCTTTTATGTGAACCTGACGTTAGATAAGGTGCTGTTTGCCGGCACGTACATTCATTTCCCTGCAGGTTCACCTCCACCTTCAGACTCCAGCTGCTGGTTTGACCCCAATGCCATCTGCGCAGGAGGTACAACAAACCCACACAAAATCATACTCATTTTGCATAGTGTTGTTCAAATTTGGCTTTTAATGGTGTCATTTTTTCAGCTTAAAAGTCACCAGCAATATTATTATTATTATTATTATTATTATTATTATTATATACAAAATAATATATAATAATATTATTGTATTTTTTTTTATTATTAGAAATAATACATTTTTGTAAAGAAATACTCAATTAAAGTTTGTAATTATGATTAAATTATAGTTACAGTAACCTGCACCATTCTTCTTCTTCTTCTTCTTAATAAAAATAATGACATTCAGATTCAAATAATTAAGAAATATTTTTTGATATTTTATCTTCAATATTTTTAGTAAATTATCAATAATAAACATTATTCTTTTAAGAAATATTTTAAAGAAAATGTCCGTATTTTAGAACTAATTAATTTTTGTAAAGAAATACTCAATCAAAATGAATAATTATGATTAAATTATAGTTACAAGTAACCTGCATTATTATTCTTAAAAATAATAATATTCAAATTCAAATCATTTTAAGAAATATTATTTGTAATAAATAATATTATAAATAATAATATTTAAACATTATTCTTTTAAAAAATATGTTAAAGAGAATATCAGTTTTTAGAAATAATACATTTTTGTAAAGAAATACTCAATTAAAATGAATAATTATGATTAAATTATAGTTACATTAGCAGCTCTCTCTCCCTCCCTCTCTCTCTTTATATTCATACATTTATATAGAAGCATAGTAAAAATAAAATGAATATCTTTATGCTCAGTATTGTGTTGTAAATAATCAATATTAAATGATGTTATTTTTATTATTATTCAAACCCAAATAATTGAAAGAAATAATGAATTAAAATTCCATTTAATAATTATTAATTCAAATTAAACAGTAATATTTTATTTTTAATCATGCTAACAGATATGACATTGCTGTTTTCATATGATCATTACATATTATAAAAGTCAAATAATTTGCATAAATTAAATTAATTTACATTTTTGAATATGATCACTGTTAACTGATGCATATCATTTTATGTAGAATTAGTAACTTATATGCTATGCATTTGTTGACTAATTTATTCTTTTGTGTTACAGGTGTGGAAATAATATATGTCATCATAGCATTTGTGATTGTCCTCATTATGGTTCTTGGTTCTATTGGTCTAACTCTATACATAAGGTAATATTGCTGTGATTTTGATAAGATCTTATGATTTTTCATTTGATGAATATATAGAAGGTACAAGAAGTTGTGTGTGATCTTGTCTGATGTTTGTAGGAGGCGAATCCAACAGGTCCAGCTGATCAAAGGGCCCAACAGAATCCTGCTTACTCTTGAGGACCTGACCTTCATCAACCCTCAGCTGAGCAACAGGGTATGCGTCACCTTACCAGCTGCTTTCTTTAAACATTAAGCTCTGTCTTTTTTGTTATATTTCCTATGTATCTCTTTTCTCATAGAAAATCACCCTTGAGGATCTTGAGAATCACCTTTTGAGTGACTCAAAAAGTTACATTGAGGAGAAGAGCACAGGTGAACGCTCCCGCTCTGTGAATAGCATGGCAACAGCCACGCATGAAACTTCAAACGTGGCTGTCTATGAGGTGATTTTATGTGTCATTTTATTTTGTTTATTGAACGCACCCTGTTTTTTCAGCTTTACACAATTTAAATCATTTCTGTTTTGCAGGGTGACTGGGTGTGGCTAAAAAAGTTTAAGGAGGGTCATTTCAAGGAGGTTAAACAGAGCACCACTAAGATCTTCACCAAGGTATTGCCTCTAAACACTAAATTTAAAACTAACAGTTTGGTGTGAGCTTGTTCTTTGAGTGACACTTCCTGTCATCTTTGTAATTCCCAGATGAAGGACCTACGGAATGAAAATGTCAATCCATTTTTGGGATTCTTCACCGATTGTGAGATGTTTGCTATTGTGACAGAACACTGCTCTCGGGGGAGTCTCCATGATCTCCTTCGTAATGAAGATGTCAAACTGGACTGGATGTTTAAATCCTCTTTAGTGCTGGATCTCATCAAGGTACTTTTGAACATTATAAGGAATATTAATGTAAAAATCATTTTCAAATGCATTTATGATGTCTGTCTTTGGTTTTTGGTACCCATCCAATAGGGCATGAGATATCTTCACCACAGGGAATTTCCTCATGGGCGCTTGAAGTCTCATAATTGTGTAGTAGATGGACGTTTTGTCTTAAAGATCACTGATTATGGTTACAATGAGATTCTTGAGACCCAGAAAGCTCCAAAGGAGACCCCGCCTCCAGAAGGTATGGATATTTATTTAATAATCTAGTTTATTTACAATGCAAATCTCACTTTTATTCGATCTAATTCTCTGATATTAAACAAAAACTTGATAAGGCAATTCTTTGTCTATCAGATCTATTCTGGACAGCTCCTGAATTTCTCAGAGACCCTGAAATTCAGCGGAAAGGAACTTATAAAGGAGATGTGTACAGTTTTGCAATTATACTTCAAGAAGTAGTGGTCAGAGGAGCGCCATATTGCATGCTCGGCTTGTCTCCTGAAGGTTGGTTATAAAGAAAATCTCCAAAATTATTCCTCTTACAGTATTGGTTTGATGAACCAGCTTGACTGTTACAACAGTAACTGGGTAGGAATTCTCAGTGAAATTTGGCATCTCTTTATAAGCAACAGCATGTTTATTGTATACACAGAGATAATAAGGAAGGTGAAGAAACCTCCACCTATGTGCAGGCCCACTGTAGCTCCAGATCAAGCTCCACTGGAATGCATCCAGTTAATGAAGCAGTGCTGGAGTGAACAGCCTGATAGAAGGCCTCCTTTTGATCAGATCTTTGATCAGGTGAGCTTTGAGTAGTGGTTTTTGAAGTTTATTGAGTGCATTGGCTAACAAGAACTTTGGTTGCTTAGTTACAGTATATTGTGCCAGCAGTTTTTATTTTATTTTATTTTCACTGTTTTATTTTGTGTTATTTGATATATTATTATTATTATAGTAGTAGTAGTATTATTTATATATTTTTAAAGAAATTAATATTTTTTGTTCAGCAAGGATACATGAAATTGATCAAAAGAAACATTTATAAAAATGTCATTTATAATGTTACAAAGGATTTCAAATATTTCAAATAAATTGTGTTCTTTTGAACTTTCTATTCATCAGAGAATACTGAAAAAATGTATCATGGTTTCCACAAAAATACTGGTAATAATAAGAAATGTTTCTTGAACACCAAATCAGCATATTAAAATGATTTCTGAAGGATCATGTGACACTGAAGACTGGAGTAATGGCTGCTGAAAATTCAGCTTTGCCATCACTTGAATAAAATACATTTAAAATATATTAAAATAGTTCTTTTAAAATTGTATTTTATTTTATAAAATATTTATTTTAAAGTTATTTTAAAATTTATTCAAGTAATTTTACAATATTACTGATTTACTCTAATCAAATAAATACACATTTTCAATTGGTGAGCATAAGAGAATATAAAAAATAAAAATAAAAAGAACATTTATATAAATATATATATATATTCCTCACTGGATAGCTTTGCTTCCAAATTTCGTGTTAAAGGCACTTCAGTTGAAGTTTCTTGGCAAACGTCTAAAAGACAACTATATTAAAGTGCCCCTATTATGGGTTATGAAAGGTTCATATTCTGGTTTTGGGAGTGCCCAACAACAGGTTGACATGCATGCAAGGTCAAAAAACACTTTCATTTTCTTATAATATGCATTTATTTTTACCTAATTTGCTGAACCACTCCCAAACGATTCGTTCAACGGTTCATTTTTCCAAACCCCTCCTTTGCTTGAAGCTAATTTGCGGTGATTGGTCGATTTCATTTAAAGCAGTGTTTGTGAGCTTTAAACGCTCTAAAAGCGGCACCTAGTGGCAAAGAATGAATTAGCATTTTCATTCAGACCAACGCGAAAATCAAGTTTTCCCAGGTCTGCGCACGCAACAAGTGGGCGGGCAATATGCTAATGTTTCCTTTTGACGTCAACATGAAACAGTTTGGGACTCGTTTTAAAAATGACTCGTTTCAATGATTCAGAGTCGACTCTTTCTTCTGAGAGACAATAACTTTATACACGGTGCACTTTCAGATTTAAAACTTTGCAGTATGTTTTCATTCACTTAGTGCTGTGTTACCCACTGCCTGAAAGGTAATTTTCAAAAATCCATAATAGGGGCACTTTAAAACTGATGATTTTTTATATTTAGTGATAATGGTTCCTTATTTTCTGTTCTCAGTTCAAGCTCATCAACAAGGGCAAAAAGACCAACATTATTGACTCCATGTTGCGCATGCTGGAGCAGTACTCCTCTAACCTGGAGGACCTGATCAGGGAAAGAACGGAGGAGCTGGAGGTAGAGAAACAGAGGACGGAGAAGCTTCTGGCTGAGATGCTTCCTCCGTGAGTATATGTTTTCATACACCAACACACCTCTCACATACGTCATTTAATTTTCTCCAGTACATGTTCCTGGATCAACATCTGTCAGTTTTCATTCACAGTTCTGTGGCAGAAGCTCTGAAAACCGGTGCCTCCGTGGAGCCAGAGTACTTTGATCAAGTCACCATCTACTTCAGTGACATTGTAGGCTTCACCACCATCTCTTCCCTTAGTGATCCAATTGAGGTTGTAGACCTGCTCAATGACCTTTACTCCCTATTTGATGCCGTACTTGGCAGCCACGATGTCTACAAGGTAAGCTTGGATGTCCAAGTCAACATGCACAATGGCAATCGAATTACATGAAAAGCTAGGTAACTCTTCTTTATCACAGGTTGAAACCATTGGAGATGCCTACATGGTGGCCTCTGGACTGCCAAAGAGGAACGGCAACAAGCACGCAGCCGAAATTGCCAACATGTCCCTGAACATTCTCAGCTCCGTGGGCTCCTTCAAGATGCGGCACATGCCAGAAGTTCCGGTCAGGATACGGATCGGCATTCACTCAGGTGAGCTCTCAATCTCTATTCATCTGCTTAATGAAGAAAAGTACTGAAGAAAAACCGCTTGTGATGCTCATGTAATCTTTTGATGTCCAAATTAGTACTTCTCATTCCTCATGCTATCAGGTTTCTTCTCTATCTAGGGTCGTGTGTTGCTGGAGTCGTGGGTCTAACTATGCCTAGATACTGCCTTTTTGGAGACACAGTCAACACCACCTCTCGTATGGAATCTACAGGGTTGCGTATGTTCCATTTAAATCTTTTTGTGATATACTAATCCATGATATACTGTAATCAATAAACATTATTTCCTTCAGCTTACAGAATTCATGTGAACATTAGTACAGTGAATATTCTCCACTCACTAAACGATGGCTACAAAATAGAAGTTCGAGGAAAGACTGAGCTAAAGGTACTAACACAAACACTTTCTTTTAAGAATCATAACTAACTAAATAATTAAACATACAGTTCAAATGTATGTGGTTAGTTAATACTTTAATTTAGCAAGGAATTAAATTGATCAGAAGTGACATTTAAAGACATTTATAATGTAAAGGTTTCTATTTCAAATAAGTGAGAAGTTTTATTTAGCACCAAATTAGTATATTAGAATGGTTTTAAAATATATAAAAATGGAAAACAATTAATTTAAATATCAAAAATGTTTGTTTTTTTACTAGATTTTATATATTATATATTACTTTATATATTATATATTACTATATTTTTTTACTATATTAAATGCAGCCTTGGTGAGCAAAAGGCTTCTTTCAAGAACATTAAAAAATGTTACTGACCCCAAACGTTTGCAGTAACTTACTGTGGATATTTTACATTTTTTATTGATGTTTATGGATTTTAAATTTTTTTTTTTTTTTTTTTTTTTTTTTTTTTTTTAGGGGAAAGGCATTGAAGAAACATACTGGCTTGTTGGAAAATCTAATTTTACAAAGCCTTTGCCAAAACCACCAGAGATCAAACCAGGGTAAGAATTTAATAGTATTTTGCCATTTATTTTACACAAATATGAATCACACACACACACACACACACACACACACACATATATATATATATATATATATATATATATGTGTATATTATAAATATTATAAATGAATTATCAATTCAAATGAACTTTATTTAGCATTTAATGTAAAGCAGTGGCCATTTTATTATACTGCACTTTATTTCACTGGATATAAATTGTATTTTACTGCACCATGCACTTTCCAAATAAATTGTATTTTAGTTCATTTTGTGGTTTAAATTAATTCTCTTTGTACTTATGAATGGGATACTATTTACGGATTGGATAATTGGATTTATGAATCAGGGAAGACAACCATGGTTTGAGACCTGAGGATATTGAGGCTTACAGGAGAAGGAAAGCTGAAAAAAAGGCATGAACCCATAGCCATTTGCAAGGAGGTAGTACCTTGCATGCTGTGCCTTATTTGTCATGTGGTTTGGGTGTTTTCTGGTGGATTTGTGCCGTGATGGTGTTCATTGTGGTGTCGGACTTCCTGCTTATCCGCTTATTAGTGCATGTTGTATATTTTTGCAGTTTTTGTGAAATGCATCTCTTACTGAAGTCTGAAAATGATCTACAATTCTGTCTGTCATCATCGCTGATAACTTTCTAAATCACTTCTCATCTTTTAGAGATAACTGGCAAGACATGATGACGGAGGAGATCAAGTCAATATTTCGCAAGGCCAACAGACAAGTGGACAAGCCCAAAATCTGAGAAGCACAAGGATGTTAAAACTGACAAAGAAGGAAAGAGACAAGACAAGTTGCATGAGAGAGAAACAAAGGACAACACAAGCATGTGTGTTTCACTGTAGCTTACAAAGACTACTTTAATAGGATTGGTTGCCGTCTGTCTAATCCGACTCTGCCCAGCGCAGCAGAAACAACAGCGCTAATGAAATGGCCGTTGAAGAACAAGTAGTCAGTGAAAGTGTATTTCTTTCCCACTGTCTAACACTGTCACACTTACTCTGTTTTGGCCACAGAGTGGCTCAGTGTGTCTCGTACCAAAGGCGAGTTCACATTTGGGGATTTTTTTCACAGATGTTTCGCATTTTGTGTTCTCACATATTTGTTACTCATGGTGGAGCTTTAATTGATTTTCTCTGATCTTCTCTAACCAAAAAACAATGTAATGACATAATCAGATTTGGCGAGGCTTAGTGGACATCTGCTGCAAAGACCAAATGGGATATTCTAGCGATGTTTATGCAAAAGCCAAATCAACCAAGGTTGGTTTATAGCAAGCGATTACAAATATAAGACTGCTGTACGTTGTCTCTGGACTCATGAAATCATGAAATATGACTGTGTTTATGCTGAGTAAGAAGTTGCTTAAGAGAAATTACAAAATGGAATGCAATAATTCTGTGAATTCTGTTCATTTATGCAAAAATATTTATTTATACAATGCAGAATAGTTGTACCTTGCAATACATTTAGAAAACAGGGCAAAACTGATACTGCTTTTAAATTACATATAAAATCAGTTTAATAAAGGGTCCTGTCTCTCTCTGATGAAGCACATGTGCTTGTACTGGATATAAAGTGAAATGTTTAAGATGCTGTGCAGTTTAAGTTGTATTAAACATGTAGGCTGGGTTTGTCTGAGAGGGATTGACTGCCTTACACAAGCTGTTTAAAATGATAACTTGCATTTTCTGTAAATCAAACCTATCAGGCACAGCCTGAGTGGCATTTTTAATCATAATTTTTCTGACTGATCTCATTTTCTGGGAATCAATATCAAGGCCCTTCAGATCTCAACAGGCCTCTCTGTAATAGTTCAGTTTTGCACTCCTAGCATTTTTTAATTGTCTGTTGAGTATGTACATAAGTACTGTACAATATTATACACTATGATTGTTACATTTCATGAGCAATTGTATGGATAAGGATAGCAGTAGGACACTTTAAATGTTCAATGTCATGCTAGCAAAACATAATGTTGATGCTATACAAACAATAACATGCTTAGTTGTCATTTTTTTGCCATGCCTTTTTGTTTCTTCTTTCATTATAGGCTATAATGAAAGTTAAGTAACAGCCTTGGTAAACAACAATTTCCATTATTTCAAAACAGATGTGTAGTAAGTAAGGGCTACAACTTAACAAGTAACGTTACAAGCATTTAAGCTTTAGAACTGCCAATAATTAGCAACTTGTTAGCTTTAAGGGGTGACAGTTATATTACATTTTATTTTTATAAAAGTAAATAGGTATATAAGTAAATATAAGTAAAAAGGTATTGTGACATAAAGGACTATGTGTGTGGTGTGTAAATATCTCAAATGTGCTTGTTTTTGGTTTGTTCATTATTCATTTCTCATTTCACAAAGGTAACAAAATGTTTTAGAACTGGAAGCCTTTTCTACAGTTTTGTTGCATACCACAAGATGGCCCTGTTATAAAGGTTTTGTTCTGCGGACCAACCCAAAGCAATTATACATTCAGTATTCTCTTTAATCATACTCCACTTGCTTTCATTTTATCAATATTATGCATATTACATTAAGTCGGCTGGGTTATCCTGGCAGGGTTTACACGTTGGTTATTTATCTTGACCATCTCCTCTGACTATTTTCTCAGCCTTTTCTGATTGCCTATCTAACCATACGAGCCCTTGACTCCAGCCTCTAATCCCTCTATTGTATACGTCCACTCATTGGCTCATTCGGCCTACAGGATGGATCTGCTAGTGTCAAAGGAAATAGCTACTTTCTCACGTCAAATCTCCTCTTTGTGATTTAGGGGTTTATGGTGCCATAAAGACAGCAGGGTGTCTGGGAAATCTGTGTCACTTACCAGGTGAGGAGGTGAGACAACTCTTTAAGCCCTCAGTGGAATAAACACACAACTAAAGCTCCGCATTCCAGTCCACAGAGGGTTGACACAACAAACCAGGCAGAATGACTGGGATTAAACTGTTAGGAATGACAGAGCAGTGACAATGTGCTGTGCTTTTGTCTGTCATTATTAGTTATTATCAGTAATTTAGGAATGTGTGACTTTAATTTTTGATTTTATGTATTCATTTTATGTATAATTTTAGATTTAATCTTTTTTGTGGATTTATTTATTTTGTTAATTTATTTGATGGATTTATTCATTTATTTTAATCACTACTTTAAACATAAAAAATACCAGAACCAACATGTATATATTTAAAATTTCAGTTTATTGAGGAGAAAAAAATGAAATGAAGGAGAAAAAAAAATCCGCACACTTTCTTAAAAGATACTATATGGTAAAGACTAACTGAAACATAACATAAGAAACTGGAGACAGGCATCAGTGCAGGAGCCAAGAGTATTTTGTTGGATGGAAGTGAAATCATAGAACCTACCAGATGTGCTTTAAAAACACTTGAATAGGACTGCCTTTTCCCTTTAAACATTAAAGATAAGGCAAATCCTACACAGATGTCACATACTCATAAAGAGAGGTTCTACAAGCACAGTCATAAATACCACAGCTTAACATCAACGGCACAATACTTAATATAAGCATAGTGCCTGATTGAATAATACACATGAACTAATTGATGTCAAACCTCTGGTTATATTTGTAGGGTTCTAATTCCTCACCTATAGGATTGCATTGCTCCTGATGTTTACAACCAGTCTCCTTAAAAATATGTTTTTGTACTGACAGGTTCACTGAGATTGTCCATACACAGATAATCCATTGGAATGGGCACATGAGGTAACAGTCAAACCATTAATAACAATAATACCATTTTAAAACATCAGAAAATTCAAATAGCCTAAAAGTTACAATTCATCTCTCATTTTATCACCCTTAGGCCGAACTAGCCTGCCAATAAAAAGAATGGAGTTGGTCTTGTTGTCTTTCACAAGGAAAATGAAGGGATGGTCGGCGTAGAAGAGCTTGGGGTTTCTGATCTTCTCGCTACCATAAATGCTGGTGTCAAATGGGTTTCCTTCTGTGTCCCACTCCAAGGCAGAGGCATGGAAGACATTGGCGAGGTAAAGATCTTTCTTGCCAGAAATGTTGGACAGGTCTGCTTTAGACTTGTCTACAGCTTCAGTGAGACCAAGTTCTGCAAGATGTTTCTGCAAAGCAAGAGAAAAGAGCCTCATATATCATGCAGAAAATATTGGTAGTGGTTTTATAGCAACTGTATAGCAAAAATCAGCCATATTTACCTGAAGGTCGTGGCTGACTTCCATGCTAACTTTAGGCAGAGAGATGGCGACCGCTCTCTCTTCGAGATTGCTGACCCAGGTATTCAGCTGCTGGCGAGTGAGCAGTTTCTCCAGCCTTTCCAGAGGCTCCACATGGTAGGGCATGATGAAAATCATGCTGGACTTCTTATGTGCCAAAGGCATACTGACCACAAACAGCTTGTTCTGTGTGTCTTCATAGAAGCCGTAGATACCTGTAAAGGGCAAAGTTAATAGTGTTAAGTTCACTTGTAGGTATAGTAGATTTTGAGTAAGAAACTTCAAAATAAGCTGTTGGTTTTACCTGTGCGATGCATCATTGGAACAGAGATGGTGTGAGAGCGGGAAACCAGGAAACCACGGTTGTCAACCATCTTGTGGTGGAACTTCTCATCCCAGTGGGCTGTGGAACAGGAATAAGCCAATAATAATTAGATTGATCTTTATAGTCAGTAATGTGTTTGTTATTTTGGCCTGGCTCTCTTCATTTAAATTAATAATTACATAAAATGACATTATTTTCATTCGAAATTATAAAATATTATTGATTATTAAAGTAAATATCAATGCTGACTTAAAAAAAGAGGAAAAAGCCGGGACATAACAATTGGAGGCTAGTTCTTATGATTTAATAATTACTATTAAAGTATATTTTTTAAAGACATTCTAGGAACTGTCAAAGTAAATATCCTTCCTAACAAAAAATTATTTAAAAAAAAGCCAGGACATGACAAATGGGGCCTACCAAGATCAGATTCCTGTAACTATTAAAGTAAATATTCACCCTGTCTATATAAAAAAGCCTGGACATGGTGACTAGATCTGTATGAATAATTTAATAAAATGTAATAATTAAAATTATCATTATTTATCATTAAATATATTATATCATATTATCATTAAAATTAAAATTATTATTTCATACAGACATTCTTGAACCTATTAAAATTGGGGGTTCGTCCGGGATGAATAATTAAATGCAATTTATATGACATCTTAATTTGAATACTTACGTTTAAAGAACATAGCGTTGGCAATCATAGCCCCATCTGTGTTTTTCACATCCTTGGTAATTTCTGGCAGCTTTCCGTCAGTTGACTTGGCAGCCCACTCATTGATGGAGTTAATGGCGCTTCTCTTATCACGGAAGTTGATCTTCGAGTGTTCATAGTTGTAGTGTTTCTTGCTGTTCTTGACAAAGTCATCAGAAAAGCTGATAGAGCTGGGGCCATACAGCCTGTTGCTGATCTTCCACGTGACGTTGCGGGCCTGGGGGTCACTCACCTCAGTCAGAAGCTCGGACAGGCCTGTGTGCAGATGGTCATCCTTCAGGGTGTCAGCCTTCAGGAGACTCTTCACCTGGGACGCAGTGGAGGATTTGCCCCCCATGGCAACCATTCCCAAAGAGGAGGCCACCACCACAGGAGAGATGAGGATGTTGTCAAGATCCTTTTCTTTGGCGATATTGTGGTAGAGGTTGAAGGCCAGGTTTGTGCTGGTGTCTGCCATGGAGGTTGCATGGGGACTCAGCTTTTTGCCTTCACCGGACACGGCCACAGCCAAAAGGCACAGAGCAATGAGGTTGGATACCAGCATGCTTTCTGTATTTTTGGGTAGGAATGAAAGCCTAGAAGAGAAAAGAGGCAACAAGTGATACTGAGTACAAATTGACCAATTTTTCACTAATGAAAATTTAAATATTTCTATGTGTCTGTTTTAGGAACAAAAGGCTGCATAGTGAATTGTTTCATCATTATATCAGTTTTAAATCATTTTGTATTATGATTTTTTTTTTTAAAGTTTTTGAAATGTATGCACCCTAAATAGTTAAACCTTCAGAAATAAAGCCTGTAGGCCATGTTTTCTAGGTCAAACCAGTTAAACAAAAGCGATGGCAGTGACTAATCTGACAGGAATGTGCTGCTTTAACGTGAGTCTGCTCATTTTATACAGTTCTGAAATGTGCCAAATCACTTTAAAATAAATGTTAAAAACTTTACTGCACATAGAGATTACACTGCATGTTGAAAGTGCGATTTAAAACTGTTGTTGTGAGATGTTGTGTGTCCCTATCCACTAACAACCTCAAGATAGCAGCTTATGTAAGTCAGCACGGTTATTCAATCACTTATTACATTTGTGTCTTTTTTCTGTTTTCTGTCTTTTTTCTTCTTTGTATGTTGCTTTTTTATCATCTTGGATACCTTGATACGTTTTCATATTCATAGTTGTCAACGATTGTGATTTTCACTCTGAAAGACAAGAGGTGCATTTGGGTAATCTACACAAAAATATCTTTATATACATTGGTTAATGTGCAAAAAAAACTCCTTGAACTCCTTGCTTCTCTTAATTAAGAAAAGGTCTGCTGCTGCTTCATGCACACAGAGAAAGGAAGACACGTAGACTCCTCTTATTGGCTAGATAGAAGATCTTAGCTGGAAACTTTCGACCAATCAGAACTTCCAGAGTAGACCCGCATCTGCATTCCAGAGGTAGCACTGATTGAGTGATACCATAAAACCACTCCCAAATGGAAAAATCTAATCACTTTAGGGTATAAAAATAATTGCAAAAATGTACACAAATCTGGAAAAATAGGCATCACTGAAAAGAACCTGAACTGATTTAAAAAATAAAAAATAAATAAAAAAATAAAATCACCATTGCACATCCTATGACTGTCCAGTGCATAAAAACTGACCTCAAGGTGTTTTAGCAGTTTGACTAGTTTTGCATAAGATGAAGAAAGTAAAGGAGTTTTTTTCCTTACTTTTTTGGGGGGGGGGGGAAGCAACAATTTATAGTTGATTTTGGATTAAGTTACCCGTAAATGCATTTTAAAAATGCAAAATGAACTGAAAAAAAGCAAAAAGAAGAGTAAAAAAGAGTATTCTCTGACCCTGTGTGCAGTAGCCGTTTTAGCATGCAAAAAAAGCCATTCAAGTTAAATGTTTGTGAAATAAAAGCATTCTTTCTGTAAATACCTTGGAAAGCTGTTTGATTGTGTTCTTCTTCTTTTCTCAGATGTTCTCCTCTTCTTTTCTCAGATGCTGCTTTGCTGCAGAGTGTTTGAAGCAGAGGCCTTTATACTCCAGGAAAGAAACTTCTAGAAGCTGGAGCCGGGCTATTCAAATGAGGATATTTGGATTTCCTAGGGAAGATGGGAGAGCCCTCCCTCTGGATCCAATGACCACAAGATTGCAGGAGGTTGCAGACAACCTCTGCAAGGTCCTAAAGCCTTCAGAAATCTGCAAACAATCAGTTAATCTCTGCCATTAAACTAGTGTCATCTTCATTTAAACTATGACTCATAAATATAAAAATGTATATATTAGCATGAAGTGTACAGTGGAAGATGAAAATGTTTTGTCCCGTATTTTGCCCTGATTTGCTCTGCTGAGTTGACAGTGTTTTGCAGAACAGAATGTGCATTTTATGCTAGAATATAAAGTTTGAAAGAACTGTTTGTCAATAAATTACACACATGACCTCAAGCTATATGAAGTAACCATTATAATTACAAAGTTTTCTGTCTTTGTCAGCATTCCTTCTAGATTCTTCTGTCGGGGGATGCAAAGACATGCTCCCCAAGCTCACATCCTCCCCCAACACTGCCACGTCAAAGCAGGAATTCTTTTTCAGGCTGTGGGTGTGGTGCAAGAATGGCTATATACATTTCAAAGTAACTTTTATAATTTTACTGAACTTAATATAGTATTTTTCTGAATTTTATAATGTTGTGGTGATCAGTCTTTTGCACATTTTGTTTAGCCTATTGGTCTGAGCTCTTTTGCATATTCACTTTTTCTTTATGTAACTTTTTCTTCTGTCCCCTGCAGTAATGAAACATAAGACTTTTCTTTCTTTCTTTCTTTCTTTCTTTCTTTCTTTCTTTCTGTAAAAGGCTTAAAGTCCACCATCAAATGTGCATCAAATGAGCTCCATAAAAATACATTAAAGATAAAAAATATATATCAAATTGCTCTAAAAAGTTCAGATTTTTATTAGTTAAATTTCTAAATGTCCAATAAGCACAAACGCATGTGTTTTTTTGCATTGACCACCTGTGTGTGGTATGTGTAATCCAAACATGTCGCGCTGCTGCAAATAGCAATCTGTTGTTTGCTGGGGAGTTTCTTTAAACATCTCAGTTCCCTCAAGACTTCAGTCTTGCATGTGGCAGATGTCTTACTTGCTACAATCGCACAACACTCAAACTTCGGTTTTGTTTAAAAATGTTTAAAAGATATATTCATATATGTTCACTGAACCTCAGAAAATATGCACAAAGCCGTCATTGAGTTATGGGCTGAGCTGGGGGGCTGTGCCAAATATGTATGATGTAAGATGTGAGCAAAGTTACTTCTTATACGCTGATGTAACTTAGTGCGGCATTGCATGTGTCTTTGATTTCTTATCGAAGGAGTAGGGAAAAGAGAATTTAGTGAGAAACATTGGTATAGTTGGTTTTATAAATGGTGCATGTACAAAACAAACTCATTTATTCATACCTGAATTTATGCAAATCATATATCACAAATGGAATTATGTTGTTTTGTCGCTGTGGCAATCATAAGTTTCCATCGTGTAGTTAGTTTGATCTGCAACCCCTAGGAGTTTTTTTTTGTTTGTTTTGTTTTGTTTTGTTTTGATTTGTTTTGCTTTGCTTTGCTTAGTTTTTTTTTTTGGTTTTTTTTTGTTTTTTGTTTAGTTTTTTTTTATTTTTGATTGGTTTTGTTTTTTGTTTTGTTTTGTTTTGAAAGAGGCACAAGTCCTTTTTTGCAAGACAGAATGCCCATCTTTTAGGGTGGGTGCAGTAACCAGGCAAGTTTTTATAGCAGCGTAAGATGTATGTCATTGGAAAATAAAAGGAAAGAAGCAGGCAAACCTACTCAACAAGTATGACAGTTCATATGTACATTAAGTCAGAATTATTAAGTATGATTCTGGCTTTGTCGTGACTAAAGGGAGAACAATCTTTTCTCAGACTGATGAGGAGCAATGCCCTTCAGCGTCTCTGGGCCTATGTGTGTTGCATTAATGAACAGACTCTTAGTCATTGTGGATAAGGAGTAATTGACTGTGACCTTAGTCACTTTTACTAATTGAAAGCATGATGATTAGTTCTTAAGGTTCTAATTCCAAAATTTGACTTGGTATGTTTAAGGTTTTGAGGTAATTATTCAGATAACCTTTCCCTTGAATAAGGAACAAAAAGTTGCTCAACTCAAAACTTTTTTTTCAGCCTGCAGCCCTGCACTATATTGACCACTAGATGGCGATCAAAGAAAGCAGTTGTATCATACAGCAATGGCTTTCCTGAATTCATGGGTAGCTATTCCTTTCCTTTTCCCTCATTAAATAAAATGAAATTGGGATTTAGGGTTCACTATTATAAAATGTTTGTTTATCATCCTTTTTAAAAACAGCACCTTTTTGACTCCAGATTCATGACATTTATTTGTTTATGAATAAAAATGCATGCTATTCAGAGGTATAGCAGACAAATATGGCAGTTTGGAGTTATCTGAGCAGCTGGATGCTGTGACCAACAGCTGATCAGAGAATAGGTGTCCATTTTATTTTCTCAGGGCCTGAAATGTCAGGGGAAGCTCTTACCCTGCTGCAACCTAAGCAAACGTGACCACACACACACTTACCAGCACTGGAGTTCACTAAAGTTTTCTTGTATGATTTATCAACGACAGTCTTGCTTATTTAAATTTTCAGATGCTTTCCAAAGCTTCCCAATATTTAACTTTTCCCCGTGTCTCTCAAAAATTATTCCTAAAAGCCTAATAATCCAGAAATAATGCTATATTTTCAGCTGTATTTTAGTTTTTAGTTTTATGGTTCTTTGCTGCCACTATTTAATGCATTATGTCCTACTATTCATTTCAAAGCACAGCTTAATTTAACAATTTTATTTATTTTTTCACAGGTAGAAGGAAAGTTTAAATGGCGTTTAATTAAAAATTACAATTTGTGAACAAGCAAAAATTGAAAAAAGAATGAAAGTTTGAAATAATCGTATGCAAGAACCATACATTAAAAGGCTTAGTTTGAATAAAAATGAATAAGGATTTGTCGTAAAAATCCACTACTGTATGGAGCTCTATATTGGTTAAATTCTCTTTTAAACTATGCAAATTGTGGTTTCATCTTTGACAACTAGTAATTTAATTTACAAATAAATGAAGAATATACTAAAATATATCAAATATTGTATTTCAAGCTCATAGCTCCTAGTAAAATAATTTGTCTCTATCCTTTAGATAGAAGAATCATCATACTGGACAGTAGGGAGCACAATAAGACAGAGCAGCATTTGGCCCCGCCCATAAGCAATCGGCAGCACTAGTGCTGTCTCACTCGCGTAAGCACGAGCGCAGGTACAGCACTCATCTGACAACACAAAGCCTGGAGCCGAGCAAACAAACAGCTTGCTCTTTTAGTTTAGACACTTTTATGCTTTTAAATATGCTTGTCGTGTCTGCTAGCACGAGTGCCTTTTAATTTGGTCTCATATTCTTTTAATATCCTTTGGTTGAGTTGCTGTGTCAGTTGTTAGCTACCTGTCCCGTTAGGTGTGGAAGGAAGGAAGGAACGCACACACACAGGAAACGTTCCTCCAAAGTTCATTTGCTGAACAGCTACAGGGCAAACGCGTCTAGATAAGGTAAGAAAACTTGTTAACGTGTTTTTCTGTCCTTAAATGTTTTACCTGCTCTTTTTGTAAATGATCTGTTTAATCGCTGACCACAATTAGATGGTGAATAAACAGTTTAACTGTTAATGTATGGTATTAAATGAATGTAAGGCTGTTCGTTTAATGTAGCCTAATTATTTATGTAATATTAAAAGGCAATGAGTTCATATTGCAGGAACGCAGAGGGTTATCTAATGTTGACAGGGTGCGGTGTGGGTCTTAAAAATCACCAGCAATGGGAGTGAAACAAAAAGTCTGAGGGAGTTTTATGCTTTCAAACATTTCAGTCACCACAAAAGTTTTTTCACTTTTCGTTAGGATTATCTTCAGACTTCATCTTTTTAAAAAAGATTTACACATTACAAGTATGTCACAAAAAACTTGAATGATTTGTTTTGAATGCTTGTATGATTAGCTTTTACGTTTAGCTAACTGTGCGCCAAAAGATATTTTGCTTAGCTTGAACATAAACAGATATTTCTCTTTACATTCAATCACCATATTCCTAATAAATTAAGCAGTTAGCATCTCCTTAAATTTTAGCAAAAGATTTCAAGAAACCAGAATATTGGCTTACTCTGGTTTTGGCAATCAGGTTAATTATTTTACATGACACTTGGTCATATTCTGATTTACACTGAAGAGTCAGTCATTAATCGGAATGTTGTTTCAGGTCCAACAAAGGATGTTGATCCAGGAAAATGTTTTAATTGGGTTAAGCACTTTAGATGATATAATCAGTGCAATCATAACCTAAATCACTGGTTGTTGGGCCAGATAATCTTACTTTGTTTAATCTTATAATCTGCTTGGCTTGTTTGATATCATTGCTGATTTTCCAGTTAAAGGAATAGTTCACCCAAAAATGAAAATTGTCATTTACTCACCCTCAAGTTGTTCCAAACCAGTATGTTTCTTCTATTGAACACAAAAGATATTTTGAAGATTGTTGGTAACCAAACCATTGACAGTAGCCATTGATTGTATGGAAAAAAACACAATTGAAGTCAATGGCTACCATCAACAGTTTGGTTACCAACATTCTTCAAAATATCTTCTTATGTGTTCAACAGAAGAAAGAAACTCATAAAGGTTTGCAACAACTTAAGAGTGAGTAAAAGATGATAGAAGTTTCATTGTTGAGTGAACTTTTCCTTTAATTCTGAGTGAGTCGCATTTGTCATTTTTATATTTTCAAATATTTTCCCATTTGTTTGAAACATCTAAAATTCTATCAGAACAAAATCAGACCGAAAGTTAAAAATGAACCCACTGCTGTTGCATGTTGCGAAACACTCATACCGGCTTTTATATAAGCTTTCATCTGCACAGAAGAATAAAGATCTGTTAGCTGAGTAACAAGAATCACTGTTGCCCATCTCTAAGGAAACAGTCTTCATTTATCTAGCATGGCGGGTGTAACGTTGAATTATCCCTCCTTATCGTAAGTGAGCCGGGTGATGCTGTGAGATGACCTATTATTATTATTGTCAGTCCTGTGGGAGCTGAGCCATGTGCTGTCTTTGATTAGTTCACACCCCCCTCCCACATGTCAAGGAATAATGGGCGAGACTCTGAGACACAAAGCACAGCGTTGCATCATTAGTGGACCAAATGACATCTACCCTCTTAAGAAGCTCACATCTGATGAGGTGCGCTTTAATACTTGGGGGTCTTTAATCTTCGTTGCGTTTGACGTTGAGTGATTTTTACCTTAGTGCTTACAGCAGAGATCTGTGGTTATTCGATGAGTAAGGATTTCTTTACTAAATAGCAGCAATTTAAATTAATTGGCTGTGACATGTTTTACTAGTTTGCCAAATTTTGCTCATTTTGGAGCACAGGTTGAGGCAAAGCAGAGATGTAGTGTTTGATGAAGAAGTACTGGCTTGTATCATATCATCAGTCAGTAAACAAATTGAGGCTTACTGCAGCACATCTATTCATAGTTTTCATGTGATGTAACACTCTTATAGAAACGCCCACTTGGAGGGCAAAACAAGGCTTTTGTCTGCTGCCTGCCATTTATTTTTGCCAGGTTTGTACTAAGACGAGATATTAAAAGACTAATTTCAGTATGCACCTTATTAATGATGCATGCTATATACAGTAAGTAGATGTGCCAAGAATATGAACACAACACGTTACACTGAACGTTAAACATCTTCTCATAGAAGACCATTACAGATAAACTACTTGATATGCAATTTTGCATGTTGCATTCACACAGTTCCGGAAGTAAAAATTCCATCTATTTTCTCAATTGGGATATTGATTTTTAATGTTAACTTGTAAACTTTTAGAGACAGACTTGCTGATTTAAAAAAATCATGTTTAACAGCGAAATTCATGGTGAAAAACTACATTATCCATGATGCTGAAGAAAATTCCACCAATCAGAGAGCTCGGCAGGGAACACTGCTCCCATGAAGCAATTTTGTAATGTTGTGATTCACCTCGTAGCTGGTTGGTTTGGTTCATGGTTTATAATGCTTTAGCAAAACCTTTTTAAAATCCCTAAAGGGAAAATTTAATGGAAAAAATACTCCCAGAATTGACGCCACTGAAAAGGTGAATCACAAATAACGAGGGCCAGTGAAAAAATAAGACATGTTTCTATGCATTAGGTGTTGACTGGATGTTGAGATGAGGGTACAATCAAGCAGATGTGCCCAGAATAGAGTCCTGTTCTGGGCACATCTGCTTGATTGTACCCTCATCTTGACATCCAGTCAACACCTAATGCATAGAAACATGTCTTATTTTTTCACTTTTGATAATCCATTACACTCAGATGTGCATCGCAATATAAAAAAAAAATGTCTGTCACTACATCCATGTTATCCAAATGTTTTTCATGTTAAGTATTTTCCTACTGTTTTTTGTGATTAAAATACTGCAGTGGGTGCAAATGGTTCACAAGTGCCCAAAACTTGCAGTTTGATTTTGTTTTTCTTCTGTTGAGAGGTGATGAAAATATTTGTGATTTAATGGAAAATTGACAGGTCTGTGCTGTGGTTTTATGGATGTTTTGCTCTCAAGGTCTCGGCGCCAGTCACATGACTGAATGTTGACCAAGTATTGTATGTTGAGCTTTCGGACAGATGGCACCTGTGCTTACTGCCTCTGAGATTTCAGGTGGCAAAGGAAGGGTTAAGGCTTTGATGGCCTTCGTTTTGGCCAGAACAATGTTCCCTCTGTGACTGCATGCCTCGAATGCCTTTGTCAGGTGCTGGTTTTCCAGGGAAATCTTTCAGCACCTACTGTATGATTAAAGTTTGATCCAGAATTACTTTCTTCTCACCAGTCCACTGGACTTAATCACCAGGGGTTGTTGCAAACTACTCCATTAGGCCATTCTTGTGCTTTCGGCATTAGCATTCAGGAGGGCAGCGAGTTCAGCTGGATGGAGAACGTGCCAAGCTCAGCATCCCTCTGTTTAGAGTGAGTGAAGCCATCTGATCACAGTATGTTTATCCTGGTTTGTTGTTCGTTTTGCTCTGTCCCTCGTGTGTAGGAGGTGTTAAGTCCTTCAATTTGTCTCACTCTAAGATCTTTTTTTTTTTTGTCAAAAATATTTTTATGGAAAAGCCTGTTTTTTGTACAAGTTTGTCCACTCATTTTTGTATTTGATTAGGATTTAATTTGCATTGAGAATTACTTTAGAAATAAAACATATCCTGAAAATATCCTGTTTGAGTCCTACATGAAGCCTTTGCTTTTATTGCACATAATTTTGTTGGTTTTGTAAATCTAATAAGTGTAATTCATTCTGACTGAATTGAACCCATTTTCAAATATCTGATTTTTGGATTGGATTGAATTTGGATGGACTGTTTTGTCCAGTATGCCAAAAAACATGCCAGATTTTTCCTGCATGTCTGAACAAAGCCTTAAAAGGCTCTCAAAACACAACCGGAAAAGCTTGGCATAGGAGTAAATTCTAACCAATGATGGTCGATTGCTGGCAGTCAATTAGATGGCTAAGGAGGAATGATTACTTAAAGAACACCGCTGAGCGGTGTTATGTCTTTAGCTCCATTACTCTCCTGAATAAATGATGGGGCATTAAATTAACCACATTTGATCTTTCAAAAATGGCGCTGTTCCACATTAGCACAATGATGTGTGGGGTGAGGTTGGGTACCCTGTCATCTTCGATCTTTCTGCTCGTAACTGAAACTATATTGTCTCTGATGTGCATAGATAAGCTTGTATAAAAGATGTTAGAGAGAGAGAGAGAGAGAGAGATAATTTTGTGTAAAAATAATGCACTCTCTTGCAGAGTTCCAAAACCTGAGGTGAAAAAAAATTATAGATAATAAATGAAACCTCTTTAATTATTTCATTCTGTACTGAAAAAAAAAATAGTTCTTTTAAATTTTTACACTACTGTTTAAAAGTTTGAGGTCAGTAAGATTTTTAAATGTCTTTGAAAGAAGCCTCTTATGCTCAGCAAGGCATTTATTTGCTGAAAAAAAAACAGTAAAAACCATAATATTGGGAAATATTATTACAATTTAAAATACCTGTTTTATATATTTGAATATATTTTAAAGTGATGTTTATTTCTGTGATGTCAAAGCTGAATTTTCAGTGGGCATTACTCCAGTCTTCAGAGTCACATGATCCTTCAGAAATCATTCTAATACACTGATTTGCTGGTCAGGAGACAACAGCTGTGCTGCTTAGTATTTTTGTAGAAACTGTGATGCATTCAAAAGATCAGCATTTGTTTGAAATGGAAATATTTTGCAACTTTATAAATGTCTTTGCTGTCACTTTAGATCAATTTATTGCACCCTTACTGAATAAAAGTACTCCTATTTAAAACAATCTTACTGACCCTAAGCTTTTGAACATTAGTGTACATTTTTTTTATTTTCAGTTCATCAATTGCATATTGAGTAATGCACTATCTGCTGGTGAGTAGGGCTGCAACAACTAATCGATAAAATCGATTATTATCGATTATGAAAATCATCGACAACGATTCTCATTATCGATTAATCGGGTCTGCCCACAGTGCACGTCCAACTTCAGCGGTTGCTCAACATAACACGGAATAACGCATTTATGGACACAAAATGCATCTAAAAATAGTGGAGTAAACGGAATGAGATGCTGCGGGAGAAGTACGTGACCCAAGCTGCTCAAAACATGAGAATTCTTTATTTTAAGCTTTAAGTTAATGTATTAGCGTAATGGCTTTCCCTGTCAGGCGCTCTGACAGATGCGTGTGCATCCTCAGCGCAAAAACTTTCAGTTTACGGTCATGGTCCTTTACTCCATAAATGTCACAAATTCGCTCGAGCATTTCCATTTTTGCATAAAGGTCCGTCCTGACAGTCTGTGTTAAGTTTAAAATACCGAATGATCGCCGGTGCGACGGGCGCGTGCACGCGCGTCACACCGTGTCCTAACTACACGCGACGCGACAGGATTCCAGCGAAACGCTGTTTGGCTGTCCACACTACACGCGACGCGACAGCGCGACGCGACAGAATCAATCAAATATCACAGCTAATCAGAAGCGGTGTGGGCGGTTTCCGAAGCGCGCACTGCACCGCAAATCTAAATGGATATGTTTATAATCTAATTCACAAATATTAAACCTTTTTAAAATTATTAATAGTACATACTGAGTGACTGAGACCATCTTTGTCATGGAATACGCTTGTTGGTTCGCACTGAGTTCGCAGTTTTAACGTACATCTTATTTACAAGATCTGAGGTAAACTATCTGTTGTTGCTTTCAGTATGGCTATAACGGTCACGCAGAATGATATTTAAACTCACATTATACACGTTTAACTTTGAATAAAGCACATAATCAGTATCTGAGATTATCACTGTCATTAGTTTGTATGTTGTTAGTCTAGCCGCGACGCCATGAAATAGAAACCGCTTTCTAAATTAGAAATTTCGTGTGTCGTCGTCGCGGCTAGTTAGGACAAAACTTCTGATTAACATGGAAAAGATACCTTTGTCTGTCAAACAAGGCTGCGTGTAGACGGAACAGAGAGGAGAAAATTAATAGGCTATTCAGCGCAAAAACATCCATTGTGCTGAAATATCTGTTGCTGAAAGTTAATTTAAGGTTTAAAAGTCAACATGCAGTGCGAATATTTTATGAGAGTAGGAACTTTAAAGGGATAACAGCTTGAATTGTCTAAATATAAATATCAGACGCTTCATAACCGCCTTTTACAGGATAAAGAAATGACAGCAAGACGTGACTGTGATCAAAGTGAACGTGTTCCTGCAGAACATTACTCTTACCTGTTGGTTAACACCGAGTTTGTGTTTTTATTCGTCTTTATTTAATTTTTAACAGATTTAAACTATATTCAATATACAATGCTTAACAAATTTATTAAAACAAAGTTATGTAAGGTTTTTAACAAATTATGTAAGGTTTGTGCCACGGCTGCTCTAAATTAACAGTACTGGTGATAACCAAAATCATGTTTTAGCTTTCTGTATTGGTTAGTCATCCAATATGCGTAAGCTCTTTAGTAACAGTAGTAGGCTAATTCTAATGCTATAATGTAATTATTGTTGTTATCTATGAAAGAAAGGCAGAGCACTTTATAGTTTTTTTTTTCAGATACCCAATTACAGTCAAAAAGTACATAATGCAAGCAAGAATGCAAGCTGTTATGAGGCAATTTTTGTTATTATGTGAATAAATACTAATTAGTTAGTTTGTAATTTGCCCAATAAATGACAATAACATTTTTAGATTTAAATTTTTTTGACAGATTCCTAAAATATTTGTGTTTTCTCTTTAGGTGGTCTAATAAATTGTTAAGCACTGTATGTTTTCATAGCATTCAGTTGGCAGGTTTGTTTGAAGGACATTGGACAGAATGTGGAATAGTGTGTTTTTTTGTCAAAATAAAATATTTTTTAATTGATTAATCGAAAGAATAATCGGCCAACTAATCGATTATCAAAATAATCGTTAGTTGCAGCCCTACTGGTGAGGTCACATGATTAGGATGGCATCAGCTGCCTATGTAGGCAGTAGGCATCTAGGCAGCTCACTAGCTATTCTGGATCATAATTAACTTGGAAATAGATTGTAATATGCCAAAATGCGTGAAGAGCTTCCCATATGTTAAAATTAATTTGATAATAAACTGTAATATTGTAATTTTAAAAATCTTTGAGCAAATTTCTTTTTGGTTATTGTTGCTTAAGACTTATGTTGTGAAAAATATGTTGTGTTTTGCAGGTCAGTCATGATTTTGGCTTTTGTTACTCTACTGTCTCACTTTTTTTTCCCCAAATGGCATCACCTGCTGCTTTTAATTAGTGCCAGAGAGTAACTAAAATATCCCGAGTCCACAGACGCAGCCCAGCTCTCATCTGTGGCATTTTAAATCATAGACTGTCTCCAGTCAGGGAGGAAGGAGGCGTCTGGAACACTATATTACTAGCCTTATAATTACACTGATGGGCATTTAGCACTTTAAAACGAAGGTAGTTGTTCTGTGAAAAGTGCTTTGTGTCACTTGTCACAACTGCTAAATAATGCCTACTTCTAATTGGTTCCAGTTTACGGTGCTGAATTTTGCTTTCTGAAACTAGCTGTCAATTAAATTAGCCTTTTTCACAATTAGCAAGTAATTGCCTGTTGATTTTTTTTATGACATTTTAATTAGAGTCATTGTATAATTTCCTTTGGGTTTTTTAAAATAAATATCACATTGTCCTGACAGTTAATGTTTCTTCTAAAAAGACATCGAATGGAAAAACGACAGCATCCAACGGCCGTGTTCAAGGCTACAGCAGCTTGTACAATAGAGGAAAGGAGCTATATTTAACTCAAATCTATTACAGTGTCTTCGATCAATCAGAACAAGGTCTTCCTTTAGATGCTCATGGCTCAGCATTCTGCTGACTGGGTTGTCCACTGTTGATGTCCTCTCCTTATCCTGCAAAAAGTTGTTTGCTTGATCTCTCCACCCAAGAGGACAGAGCCCTCAGTGAGTGAAAAATGAATAAGGAAACTCATCGGACATTTGACCCAGTTCATAATACCCTCACCAGTCATGAGCGGTTTATCATTAGCTGTCATGGTATGGCAGTCTATTAGTCATTTAGCAGTAGGAAATGAAGGAGTTGCTTATTTGTTTTTGATTGCCATGTGTTCCTAAACCAGCCTTGTAATTAATTTACATGACAGAGATTGATTAAAAAAACACTGCCAATTAAATTAGCCTTTTTTCCACTTTTAAAATCTATTCATCCTCTTATATAAGGCACAAGTGGGTTTAGCATGTAATGAATGAAGTACAGTTAGATGGTCATTATTGCAAAATAAACCCTGACAGGGTGATCAGAACATACATTCTTAATCAGAACAGATTTATTTTCATATTTGTTCATCTTATTTGTACTTCATTACAACAATCCATCAGCTTAGCAACTTAAAAAAAAAAAAAAAAAAAAAAAAATTGAGGACTGATGTATGAAAGTAGCATGGGTATGTTGTCAAACGACAGTGGTGTAATTTACAATTTAACGGTAATTATAAAAATATTTTGTGTTGTTTTTTCAAAAATCCCATTATTGTGCAAAACTGATCAATAAATAATGCTGTTAATTTTCACCTGCACTAACATTTAGCATATTTAGAATGTGAGAAATCAAGCATTTGATTCGAAACGTGCCATAGTTTGATTCATACCTCTATTTAACAGTCCTTACAAATGATGTTAGACCTGGCCATATGATATTATGACTTACGGTAAGAGAGGTCCATTGTTTTCTTGACAGTATGAAGAATTGTGGCCTCTCCTCTCTCTCCATACAATTTGATTGTGGTGACATTTTTGCTCTGTGCCAGTGTAGATTGCAATCCCCATGCATTCTCTTCAGGCTCATTTCATATCTGACATGAGGTAATGACTTTTAAAAAATGACTTGGGCGTTTATATATCATTTGTGTCACTTATTGGCCCAGAGCTTCACAAGCAACATATTATGCTGTCACATAAACATTTTCCATTGCAATATTTGTGTCATATTGCATTAAAAAGGTTGAAAAACACTGCATAAATACGCAGTCATAATGTTGCTATGTCATTTTGTCATAATCATTAGCATTCTGAGCAGGCTGTGACACATATTTTTTCATTCTAGAATCCTTGGGTGAAATAGATCGATGTCTGAAATCAATCAAACATGGAGCTTTTGTCAGTGTTCTGTCACCAAGAGTAAGCCTATTGCACTTGAGCTATTTTTCCATAAATAATATAGCAAGCATATTTTAATAAAGCTCTTGTGGTCAGTGTACCTAACTTTGTCAGATCTGCTTTTGGTGGTCGGTACTTCGCAAATGTTTTGATTGCTGATCAACCAATACATATTTTTAATGACTGATGCTGATACGGACATATAGAAAATAGAGTAAAAACGGAAAAAATTGACAAGGTCAGTACATCCTGGTCAAAATATCAGTCTTTTGCTAGTTGTAATGTACTTGCCCCATGCTGGGCGCCAGATATGCTGGTTGTTTAATTGTTTTGTGGTTTAAAATGGTTTAACTGGTTACACAGGTTAAATGTCCTTGATTTATCTCTCTCTCTTTTGATTTCCTGAAGTTGTAAAATTCTTGGTCTTAGCCAGATATGAGGTCACCGAGGTCCAGACCTTGGTAAATTTTTCATGTTCAAAAAAAAATTTGTTCTCTGAATGACTTTCGAATGAATTTGCGGTTTAAAACTCCTCATATGAGTGTCTGCATGATGTATAATTCAGTTTAGACAGTTCGCAAGAAAGTTTAGCGTCTGTGGTATGAAAATAATCACTGCGAGACGCTGGTGGAGTGAACAAGCCTTGAGAGAGTTGAGAGTGAGGACGTGGGCGCAGCCTCCACTGTGTTGCCAGATCCAGTTATTACAAGCGTCTTGTCTTTTCCACTTAATTTGACACTTTCGAAAGTTAATAAAGTGGGCAGTTGCAGGTTAGGGTTAGAGATATCTTTATCCTATCTTATTTACAAAAGATTTGAACTAATTTTGCTTTATTTTTATTTTTATTTCTTTTTCAATTTTTATTTGTTTCCATAGGAATATCTGGCAACACTGCATCGTCAGCACTTAAACTGACAGTAATCAAAAAAGCCCACGGACAGGTTATTGCTGACAGGATACCACGTTCAGTAAGGCAAACGCAAAAAACAACATGATATTATCTGTCAGAAATGTTATCAGCGGTATCAAAAACAGTAGCATTAAACACCAGTACACCGATCTGAAGAACATGTAGGTTACAGAATGAAATGAAATATGCAAACACTAGCCATGAAGAAGTCTATGCTATTTTACTCAGTATAGTAGTTAAAATTTCACAAGATCATGCTAAAAACATTCATAAGAGCACTAGACAAAGTTATCATCTATATAGCAATGATTATTAATGAAAATTATAACAGTACTATGTTGCATGAATAATAAACAACTAAAATGATCCACCCCCAAGCTATAGTAAAGTATTAAAAAAAATTTGATTCAATAAATATGGTATAATATAACAATCCCTCCAAAACAGAGAAAACATCATTCACAAGTATCTACATGTCTGTCTCTTTTAAAGTGTTTAGTGAATATAATGAGTTGTATTTGTAGGGGTTTTTGTAACACTTATTCTTAACCCCATCCTAGACTTCACTAATTTTCAAACCCTGGATACGTCCATGGTCTTAGTATGTGTTTGGAGGCTAAACTATACTGAATGAATTCCAAGCTCTTCCAGGAAGTTTTATACTAGTCATTGAAAAGTAGGGTTGTTATAAAACTTAAGTAAAATAAAACTTTTTGATAGGCAGAAGTAGCACGCGTTGCACAACCACAAAAGTTTTCATTGTACAAAAAGAGCTAATGCATCCTTTTCGGTTTGCTTAATAGGCAAAAAGTTTCATTCTAAGAAACAACCTCCACCACCCCAAATATTATTTCACCACCAACCGCAGCACTTCAGCTGGTCTTCCACCACTCAGCCTCTGTCTGTGTTTATTTAGGTGTGCTGTGGAAGAGGTCAAGTCCGAACTGTTTGTGGTCTTTGTAAATTCCAGCCTGAAGTGTTTTAAAAAGTGTCTAATCTGTGAGGTCATATTCACTCTCTTGTTGTAAGGGAGTATTTCTGCTTGGGCTTTGTGCAAGGTATTTGCCAGTTTAGAGCGAACAGATGGTCACTGGAATATCTTTTAGTAGTTTGGGGGGGGGGGGCGCTGACACAGCATTGGAATGCTTCCATTTAGGAGGGAGTCAGACATAAACAACCTGCTAGTATGAGTTAGGTCACGGCAGGGCCTGTTCAACTTCATCACCACCCTTCTATGTAGTACATTGTCCAAGTTAGTGTGGTTTAGTATTAAAATAAAAACATGTTTTAGACTGTTTAGATACATGATTTGGACTTGATAAATGCCAGCTTGGCTGTAAAATTGTTTTTGTTATTGTCTTCAAGCTGTTTCTCTGCTAATTAACAGTACAAATGGTGTTGTGGATATTATACAAAATATTTCATGGATATTATACAAAATATTTTTTAAGGAGTAATTTGTTCCAGTTCAGATGGGTGGAATAACAGATGCTTAAAGGGAATATTTTACCTGATACAAGTAAAGACAAGCTTAAGAAAGCAATTTGTCTCCTCCTGTGGAAAAATGCAACACCTTTGTCCTGTAAATCGATCAGCTTTGACATCTTACCACTGAATAAAAAAAAAATGTCTGCAACCTTTCCCTAAGGCAAAGAGGCAATTTTTATCATTTTCTGCAATTGTCTCTTCACTTTTCAAGGACCTATTGCGGTCATTTGTAGTGCATCAGTTTGAGGAGCCCTTCATTGCCTGGAGTTGCTTAGAGTGTCATGATGCAATGACATCTTAAATAATGACTTAGGGGCTTGTTTAGTTTGTCACCAGGCTGAAAACAGCCCAACTCCCTTGTCTTTTGCTCAGTGACTGGTAGTTTGACCTGAGTATGTAGTAAACATGTTTAAGATGCTAATATTAGATTGACTCACAGAGGCCTTTTCTGCTGACAGGTGTTGTCGAATTTAGCGTTATTCAGTGAGTTTATTTCAGAGAGAATCCATCTAAATGCGAATTTCACATGAGGGCGAAGAATCCCAAGCAAATTTTGCAACAGGTTCAAGTTGGTCACACATATTTGCCACACTTAACAACAAAAAGCTGCTTGGTTTGAAAGTAACTTCTGTGTGAGGATCATGCATTGCAACACTGTTGACAATACACAAGGGACCTTTGTTGCCCACAAAATTTAGTCTAAATTTCACTAATGTAACCACACCTTAAGGCTCTTGAGACTGTCAGTGATACTGGGTTTTTACTGATACTGGCTATAGGAGGTTCCTTTTAACTCAGCCTATCCATTTTACTCTAATCTGAGATGCAAACTGCTGAACCATTTCCTTAATGGAGGCTGTTTGTTGCTGTTTCATGGAAATAGGAAATGAAGCAGCAGAAAAAGAGAATATTGTTCCTAAACTCTCACTCATATCAGAGCCCTAAAAATATGGTACAAGAATCAGCTAGACGTGAAACTCCCTCTGGATCTGAGAGGCAGAAACTGTGTGACCCTTACTGGAAGACATTTCATTTTATGCAGGTGTGGCTCATTTTCTGAGGGTATTTTCTGAATCCATGCACAATTCCAATGAAAACGTCTCAAAGCGATTTTTTTTTTTTCTTTTTTTTTTTCCCCCTTCTCAAGTGCTTAACCATGTTTACCTTCTCCCTTTCAGCAGATAATTAAATGAACTGGTGACCCAGCAAAAAGTTGTTATATTTAAAGAGACAGTAGAGTTTTCTATTGCAATGTGACTTCACCGTGGTCTTGTGTAATAGCATGTTTTCCTTTTCCGAGAGTGCTGTTGAGACAAGGAACTGCTGACGGTTGCATTTCATCACTGGTTCATAACAACAGTGACTAATCCTAATTATTTTAACCTCCTGTCTGTGTTTATTTATTGTGCTATTTAATGTTTCGATATTAATGAATAAATACATGATGATTTATTCTTATTTATATATTAAAATGTTCAAGATGTTCCTGGCATGCAAACATTAAAAATGTAAAAAGATGTTGTAAGAAGTGTTTCAGCCATATGTGGCACGACCAGATCAAATTAACCCTATAATTATCCCACCTGCTCTATAGATTGCCATTCTCCTCCTATATCTGCCACACGCACAGATGCTTAATTATTCAGCAGTTCTTCAAAATGCATTCTCTTCTTTTCATGGGAGTGCAAGAATAATTGCTTTCTTTGCAATTGACAAACACTGACAGCTAATTTACAGAAACACAAGCTCATTGCAGCTCATTTTGGTTATGTAAGAAGTCATTCTAAGTCATAACACACCCTTGAAAAAGCATGTTTCAGTCTGGCTTGTAAAAGCTGAGCTTTTTAATACAACTTTTCATATTTAACTCCAAGGACATGGATTGTTTTTCTAAAGCAGATTAGCTGATGTTAGTACAACTTTGTGGCCCCTAAACCTTTCATTGCCCTTTGCAGGTTTATCACTGTTGAAAGTCTGCTATTATTTTCCTTCAGCCTTGGTTTTTTTTTTTTTTTTTTTTGAAGTGGGCATTCACATGAGACTTTGGTGACATAAACTATCTTCAATTGCTCTGTTGGCTCCTCTAAATGCCGGATACGCCTCCCACCAGCGCAGTGCACATGAAAGACTGCTGGTGGTCTCTGTTCTGTCCCTGATGTCCCTGATTACTGTTTGGGTGCACTCGGCAATGACTCATTTAGCAGATAAGCAAAGGAGGTATTCAGAGATATGATGTGCCATGCTTATAAATATGGGAGCCCTCATGAGAGGCAGCCTGGAGATTAATTCGGATGATTTTCTTGTGTATTTTTTTCAACATGACTTGTTTTCATGAACTTTATTTCTGTTTAGATCAGCCTATGTCATATTTTTGCAAGTTTTCATTAACCTTCCAAAAATGTACCACTCAAAAGATTAGGGCTGATAGGATTTTTAAGCTTTATGCTCACCAAGGCTGTATTTATTTAAGAATAACGTAAAAACAGTAATAATGTGAAAAATTATTACACAATAACTGTTTTCTACTTTAGTAAATTTTGAAATGTAATTTATTCCTGTGATGCAAAGCTGAATTTTCTGCCATTACGCCAGTCTTCAGTGTCACATGATCTTTCAGAAATCAATGTTGAAAAAAGGATTATTTGATGAATAGAATCACTCTTGATCAGTTTAACACATCCTTGCTGAATAAAAGTATTAATTTGTTTCTTTCAAAATAAATACTGACCCTAAACTTTTGAATGGTTGTAGAAACAATTTCTTAATCATAAAACTTTTTTTAAGCAGATTTGTAGGAGAAATCCAACAATGGACAACATTGAAAGCACATCTCTGTCAGCTTTTCCATAGCGCTTGGATTTGTGCAAATGAAAAGCTGTCTCATTAGATGACAGTGTTTTGGCTGATGCCTGGGCTGCCCTGGCTTCCCTGATAAGGGTTTCAGAGGCTTAGTCCCTCACTTACAGAGACCGATAAGTAGGGGAAAATCTCTGAGCTGAGGCTGCAAGAAGGTGAATTTATTCTCTTGGGCAATTCAGAGATGATTACTACAGGCACGGTGCCGATCTGGTGACTGGCACACATGAACGCAAGAACGGTTGAGGGTCCACTACTGTTACGCTGGCAGTTTTCAGGTGTTGATGGGATCCACAGACAGAAAGAAGTCTCTTATGCCCACCCAGACTGCATTTTTTTTTTTTTTTATCAAAAAAAAAAAGTAGTAAAAACTAAAAAAATATTATTGGAATTTAAAATACTGTTTTCTATTTTAATGTTTTTTAAAATGTAATTTATTCCTGTGATGGAAAAGGTGAATATTCAGCAGCCATTACTCTAGTTTTCAGTATCACACAATCCTTCAGGAATCATTCTAATATGCTAATTTGCTGCTCAAGAAACATTTATTTTTATCAATGTTTAGAACAGTTCTGCTTTTTACTTTTGTGGAAAAAATGATAAATGTTTTTTTCAGTATTCTTTGATGAATAGAAAGTTCAAAAGAACTTGGAATAGAAATCTTTTGAAACAGTATTACTTTTGATCAGTTTAATGCATTCTTGCAGAATAAAATTATTAATTTCTTTACTTAAACATCTTACTTGCCCCAAACCTTTGAACAGTAGGTTCAACATTAAAGGGGTCATATGATGTTGCTAAAAATAACATTATTTTGTGTATTTGGTGTAATGCAATGTGTTTATGTGGTTTAAAGTTAAAAAAACACATTATTTTCCACATACTGTACATTATTGTTGCTCCTCTAAGCCCTGCCTTTCTGAAACGCGTTGATTTTTACAAAGCTCATCGTTCTGAAAAGCGAGGCGTGCTCTGATTGGCCAGCTATCCGGTGTGTTGTGATTGGCTGAAACCTCAAGCGTGAGACGGAAATGTTACGCCCCTCACCGTATTGTGATGGCGTTTCATGGCGCGACCACACAAAAACAATAAAACCCATTACAAATGAGGCATTTGTTGCATCCAGTGGGGACATAATTACTGCACTGCGTAAACATTACCATGTCTGCATTTGTGATCGGAGAAACGACAAACAACAAGCACTACTCTACACAGCTCAAAACTCGCGTTTGAATCGTCAGTGGCAGAAATGTACTTACAAGCTGTGAGTCAGAAGCCTCAGACTGTCCTTGCAAAGTTGGAATTACCCCTCTTTATAGAAACAGCCTTTGTGCAAGCCAACATTGTAGCTTCCAAGTTCAGAAAATAGTCCTTCCGTAAAATGTGCTGCACACATTCGAATATTTGCGTTGTACTACTCTGGAACAGTGTTGTAAATACAACTTAACCACTGATTTCTAGTTGTGTCCTCTTTTGGAAGCCCAAAAAAAGTAGTTTCGCTTTCACGATGAAACTGCGTCTCCAGGACATGGCGCCGGCGGCAGCAACAACACTACAGCGAGAATAAAAGTCCTGCCGCCTTTCATTGCGTATACGTTTGGGCAGTGTTATGAAAATATCCCCACATCGTGACGTAGAGATGTGGGGGCATGTTTGAACGAGCCGTTTTAGGGGGGCGTGGCAGAGGCTTAACTTTGATAAAGAGTATCTCTTTGGTTTTTAGACTTTAGTCTTTGCAACTTCAGGGATCTTATCTATGCACAAACAGCTTGTAACACTCCAAAGAGAAAGGAAAATTTGAAATCGCATCATATGACCCCTTTAATAACCACAGTTTGAGCATAAAATGTGAAACTGAATGGTCAGTTTTAGGAATTATGGATCTACTATATTCAGAGGATGTGCAATGGCATTGAGCAGTGACAATGTTGGAAATAGACTCTTGTTTCTCTACTCCTCACCTCATAAGATTTATGGATGTGTCAGCCATTTGAAGTGTCACATGGTGCTAATGCTAATCTGCTGTTTGTTTTATGCAGTGCTCTGTGTGTGTCTTTCTACAGGGTCCTTGGCGATCAGTGGGATGATAGTGAGACGGGACGGAGTCTGGATTGAAGGAGCATGGTGAAGCACCAACCATTACAGGTCTATGAGAGACAGCTGTGTTTGTCATGTCTAACCGGGATCTACGGATGCCGCTGGAAACGCTACCAGCGGTCACATGATGACACCACCAAGGTGAGTTGTCCCACCGCCAAACCATCTGGCAGGAATGTGAAGACTTTATTACAGCTCAAATCCCAAAGCTAATGTTTTAGATTTCACATTTTAGTTTATCACACGTATGTTATTTCTGTCTCTGTGGTGAAGTGTTTCAGGAAAGATTTCCATGAATAATATTTCTGCAGTGTTTCAAACAAGCGAACATTGGCTTTTCTGATTCTGAATCATTTCATAATGATCTTAGTATTTGAAGACTGAATCAGAACCAATAAAGAGTCATTTTAACTGATTCATTTAAAAGAACTGATTCAAAAGAGTCAGAATCACATGAGTGATTCCTTCATGAATCAGACTATGCTGATCCACCACGTTTGTTGTTGTGTGGAGTCCTTTAGAAAACCGCGAAGGTTCATAACGTTTAAGTACAGATGCAGATTGTTTTGAAAGTGTAATACACTCTTAAAAATAGAGGTTCTTTATTGGCATTGATGGTTCTATGATGAACCTTTAACATCCATGGAACATTTCCATTGCGCAAAAGGTCTTTATAATGGATAGTTAAAATATATATTACATTAGTAATATACTATTCAAGTTAAGAAAAAGAGATTCTTTTAAAAACTGTAAATAGAGAGGTTCTTTGAGGAAACCAAAATGGTTCTTCTGTTGCATTGCTACTAAAACACCATTTTTGGAACCTTTATTTTTGTGTAGGTTAACTAGGATTGAAAATTAATCAGGTCACAAGTCATAGTTTCCAAGAAAACTTTTTTTTTGAGAAGATCAAAGTCTCGATTAGTTAAGGGTCACGGTGCAGTACAGGGTCAGAAATTCATTAGCTTATCACGAACTCTGTGTTCCCTTGTGTTCTTTATTTGTTACTCAGATCAATGTGATACGTCTATCATTGTCTTTGTTTTGTGCGTAGACATAGATGATGTACTTTCAATATGAGAACACAAGCTTATTAAGAAACTCCAGGTCATTAAGAGGTCAGGTGAAGATCTGATCACATGGCCAGCCATTTAAAAATGTTCTTTGTGTATTTTGAATCAACATTTGCACTGTATGCATATCAAATAACCAGACCTTATTCAGTGATAAAACATGAAAGTGAAATGGAAGCATTTGATTACTGATTTTACTATATTAAATGATGTTCTAGAAATTGATTAATCTCAGCAAGCAGATTTTAGAAGAATCATATTAATCATAGTCCTTATGTTTAAGGGTCTTTTGATTGGGTTTGCTCACATCTGCTTCAGTTGAGTCAAGTATAAGTAAGTAACGATCAGTCTTTTAAGCATAAAAGTACTTTTTGTCTAGGATACTGCTTCCCTGCATTTAATTAAAGGACATGCGCTGAGCATCAGGGGAATTGTGACGTTATTTATGTGTGTTGAAAGAGCTGTCTCCAGACTGCCAACAAATGGTATTATCCTCATTGCCTAATGCAGTGAGCGAGGCCAAGATAAGAGTCCGTGAGGGGGATGTTCTGCTTTAGTAAAAGACTTTAATCAAAGCATTGCAGTTGTGTATAACTTTTTACGTTAGTGGAATATGTAGCTAGCACAGCAGCTGTGGATTTCTGTGTGTCATGGGAATGTGTGCCCTTTCATGTTGTACGTACCTTTTCATTTGCCACTGTATGTGTAGCTCTAATAAACATCCTCTAGTTTTTTTTTCTTTTCCATGGTCTCTCCAAAGAGTTGCAGTGGCTCAAAAACACACAAGTGTTAATGGAAAACCTATAGGCCTGTTTTTTCATTCAATGTTTTTTTTTAATTCTGCTAATCAAATATCCCTGAAGGTGCATTTATTAATGTTTGCTTTCCTTCAGAGGGAGTTTTGCCTTTGAGCATTACTGTTTTCAGAAGTGTACTCTGTAAAGGTCCCTGTGGGAGAAGAGAGTTGGGACACAGTTACTTGTCAGGGAATCAGGCTGTAAGATGAGATGTAAGCGAAAGGAGAAGACATTGTTGAAAATCAGTGACACAGATTTTGACCGTGGTCATGTTGCTGAGAAGAGCTGGAGAGATGGTTGTCGGAGAAACCTAGATAAAGTTGGAGGCTTATCAGTACAGATGCATGTCGATAATGAAAGAAGGACTGTCACACAACACCAGGGAAACTACATAATTTTCTAAAGAAGCTGTCTGGGAATAAGTTTGATAATCATTTGCAAACTTCATTTTTATATCCTTTGTTACTGGTGCTTACTCATACTACAGTATATTACAAGATTTTTGTTTGCACAAGGAGTCTGACAACAGCCAGTGCTCCACACAGAGATCTGATCTCATCATCATCCAGTTCGTCTGGAATGACATGAAG
>JAFVLL020041100.1:107367-169495 GCA_021397915.2 Tor tambroides
CAATTTTCTTTAAAAAAAAAAAAAAAAAAAAAAATCTTACTGACCTCAAGCTTGACCTGAGAACCTCTTGACAGTGGCTGTAGTTCACAGTCTTTGGGACTGACTTTTTGCCTGTAACTACACTGGCAGATAACACATTTGAGTCTTGAAGGATTTAATTTCATTCAAAGCTATTTACTGCAGCTCCTGCTGCTTTCGTTCTCTCGGACGCTGCCGAAAGCTCTCAGGATCTACCCAAACATTCTCCGTAGTTCCCCTCTTTTCTCGAATTTTTCATCTGAGAGAGGTTGACAGCTCTAACATTAGTGATTGACATTAAGGATTATTTCAAAATGTGTGGTACACATGCGTCAGTGACACAGTGTACAGCTAGTTGTTGACTTTTTCCATTCATACAGCACACATCAACAGAAATCACTCTTAAAATTCGGTTGCGAGTCACTGTTTATAGAATGTGGCTGTCAATCTCTTTCATAACAAGTTTGTCTATAAACATAACTATAGTAAGCCTCCAAACAGGACTGATAGTCATATCCTGCTGCTGTGTGAGCGTAGCCGGTGTCTGAGTGTTAAGTTTGTTTACTTTTGAAAAATAGTAAAATGTTGGAAAGAAAAAATATCTTGATGATGATTGATTGATTGATGTGACTTTACACTAACATTGTTGGCCTAAAAAATATTAATTGTTTAAATATACAGGCAGTGAAATAAAAGTGTAGTTATACATATGCCAGTGATGGATATGTTAAATGTGATTAAACATGGATAATTGCACAATTATGCTGCTTTTTCTTCATTGTTATCCCGTCTATTGAATTTACAGTTTCTGTTCATGTTTTCTGACTATGGCATTCAAGCTTTTAGTGCATCCCTAAAAATACCATTTTAAAGGGGTTGTTCACTCAAAAATTTAAATTCTGTAATCAGTTACTCATATGATGTTCCAACCTGAATTAGTTTCTTCTGTGCAACATAAAAGAAGATATGTTGAGGAATGTGTTTTTTAGTAGAAGCCAATGGTCACCAAAGTTGTTTGGTTATGAACATTCTTCAAAATATCTTCTTTTGTGTTCCAGGTTTGGAACGATGTATGTAAATGATGAGAGATTTTTAATTTTTAGATTAAATATCCCTTTTAACATCTCACTGGTAAACAAAGTTCAAATACCTTGCGGTCTGGTGAAAACGCTGTTGTATGTTAAAACGTTCTCCTTTTCCAGTCGGTACTGAGGCCAGAGTGTCACCACAGACATGATGCACAATGACAGACTGTGACTCTACACGTGTGTACCCACTTACAGCACGTACAAAACCGCCACAGACTCAGCCAGAGGCTACCCAACCAATCAGTGTTTCCCTCAGGCTGAAGACTGTCATTTTCAGTCGATTGGAAGAAACTCACAGACATGTACATGCATCTTTAGACAGCATCAGCAACAGACTGGGGCTCTTAAATGCTTGCCATCCTTCAGGAATACAGATTATGTCTGTGATTACATTCTGTTCTCTAGACGCTGTATTGCACATAGTAATATGTTCACTGCAATGTTCTTCATTAACTTAGATTCACATTAGGAAGACTTTGCTTTAAGATTCTCTCCACTCCAGTGTTGTTGCAGTCATTCAGGGCTCATGTTTATAGCATTCCTAAATGCCTTTGAATTTATCTATGGGTATGTTATCTAGTGCCAGCATTTCCTACAAGGTGACCTACAATGCATGTTCTTGTCAGATTTAATCTTTCTCTGTCTGTCAGCATGCAGATTATTAGGTTACGCTTCTTTCACATTGGAGAAAAACAAAGAATGATGTGAAAGTTAATTCTAAATGATAAATTCTGTTGTTTTGGGCCTAATTGACTTTCATTGTATGAACACTGAGACATTTTCCAAATGACATTTTCATTCATTTTTATGTTGTTCAGAAGAAAAAGTAATACAGGTTTGGAATGACATGAGGTGAGGTGAGTAAATGATGACCGAATTTTCATTTTCAGATCTTGGTTATTCAGCGCTTTTGAATAGATATTTATGTGCATCTGACATTTCGTTCTTTGTCATCCATGTTTAAAGTATGTATTCCATTTTGTGATTTTTGCATATTTGCAAAGGTTCTCTTTGTGGTGGCCGACACATTATTGACCCACGGTGATTTTACATAACAATTAACATCAGTGGAACACTTTGAATAGAAACAAACGTGTAATTTCAAGTGGAAATTAGTCATGTTCACAGTGTTTTCATTGAGACATCCATGTCTGGCTGTAACTCTCAGGCAGATATTGTCAAGCTGTAGTGAACTACTTTCAGGACCAAAAATACCCTTATGTAAATGCCAACACTATAGTGAGAATGTACTGTACATCACACCTCTTCCACTACAACTGGTCTATTCAGTAGAAATTATTTAAAGGGGACCTATTACGCTCCTTTTTACAAGATGTAAAATAAATCTCTGATATCCCCAGAGTGTGTATGTGAAGTTTTAGCTCAAAATACCCAACAGATAATTTTTTATAGCTTGTTAAAAACGCCACTTTTAAGGTATGAGCCAAAACGCTCTGATATTGAGTATGTTGCTTTAATGCAAATGAGCTGTTGCTCCCGGAGAAGAGAGTGGAGCTTCAAGAGCACAAGCTGCAGCATTTGCAGTGCTAGTCTTTGCAAATAAACATTCCATGATAGTACAAGCCGGTTATCTTTACAGAAAACATACTCGGTTTCAAAGTCAGTCATCTGATTATACTGTGCATAATAAATTCGCGTTTATGAATTACACAGACGGGGAGCACGGCAGGATAAAAATAACAACATAGCTGGTCTCATGGTGCATGGCATGCTATCACAAACTTTATAAGTCCCACTCGTGATTATGAGCTCAACAAACTCAAGCGATCGACTCGGATTGCTTTCATATGCAACTTTTAACCACCACATTCCTATTCACGATCATTCATGGGCAGAACCAGTGAGAACAGACAGAGATGATGGTAGCTTTAGCATGGTTAGCCTTACAGAGTGCCAAGAAGCTCTTTCAGAAAGGCAATTTGGAAAACAAACGCGTGAAACTTACTTTGTCTGGAGCTGACGTTCGCGCACGAAGCGTTGGTATTGATCCCTACACGTATTGGGGACTTTACCGATTTTTTTCCAGGAGATTTCCTTAGACAATGAAACTTAACCACAGTGTCCTCAGCGGCTCAGATGAGGGGAGATTATGGAGACTCCTATGTTTGTTAGTGCATCCCAAAACACAACACTTGAAAAGCCTCTTTGGCGCTGACATTGTATGTCTCCAGCAGCTACAGTAATCAGTAACGTTAATTGCGGAGGCGGATGCAGCTTCTCACTCAGGGCAGTGTCTATGCTTATAGGGCAGCGTCACTAACGGGCGGGACTTTTTCCCCTCGGTGACGTGAACAGAGGGAGAATCTGAAACAGCTCGTTCTGAGAGACTGTTTATGATTTTATTAGATTATAAATAAATGAGTGGGTGGACTTTTACCATTATAGGCTGGTTTTTTTCACACACTGCGGCCACACAACTGTGTTCAAACACCTTATAAAAGTGATTTTTGCATAATAGGTCCCCATTAACCCATGAAGCTTTAAGCTCTAGTAGTGTTGAACTGAATCCACATTGGTTAGCAAAGGTCATTTTTGCATAGTCCTTGTTATACAGCCACAAATTAATTCCACATGACCTAAATTTTACCTCCAATTCCATTTTATTTTAAGTTGTGTAGTCACTCATTGAAAGGTACTGCTGTACACCAGTATAATAATCACTCTATGAATAAAGTTCTTTCAAAATGTTAATGGATTGCATGACATCTATTCCAGACCAGGTCAGTCCACTGTGTAGAAAGGAACCCGATTTTGCACCTTGCTTGCGGATGGGATTTACGGCAGAGGGACTGTTATGAAAGGACGTTGTTCAGCTACTCCCCTACCTTTTCACTTCCATTTTTCAATCCGCTCACTTCCACCCACTGTCTCTCCTTCACTCTCTCACATCGGGTAGCCGGCCTCCCCATGTTTTTTGCCCTTTGCCTCTGTTGAATAGATATTTAGCAGTCAGTGGGATTTCGGACTACAGTTGGTGCCTCAAGGGAGCAGATGTGTGCGGCAAATACTTACTGTATGAATAAATTATATGATTCTGGGGTGTCAAAGTCAATGCACTCCAAAGAAAAGCTGCTTTTTGCTCTCTATCATTCTTGTTTTTGGGCAGTGGTTCTGCCTGGCTTGGTTGTTTGCTCAGGAAGCACTAAAAAAGCTGTTGGCTAATTTTCATAATTGCAGCCAGTGCTTGGCAGATCTTATTGTGAGATATTGTTATTATGCTCATATTTCAGCATCAGATAAGCCTGTTTAACTTAATGGAGATAATTAAAGGCAGCCATTGTAACCATGCCATTTCACCCCAGCTTAACCAATTAGCGAGAGTCTTTACAGCGTTAAAACAAATGTGCTGTGTGGATCGTTTTAAAGGGAATTGTTATTTTGATTTTCTTCATAGAAGTGTTTCTGTGCCTGACATAACTCTGTGATTTGTTACAGTGAGACTTTCAAGGTTCAGACAATTGTAGACGCTGTCATAGACACACAATAGAAATTCAACTCTCCCCTCAGGAAACAGTGGAAAAAGTGAGTTTACGTTGGTGCTAAGTGGTGGAGTCGTGCTGTCATCTCAGAGCAGCGGGAGGGAACGAAACAAGACTTTTGAAAATAAGCTTTTTGAGGCTTAATGATGAGATAATATTCTAATTTAGAGTAGACACAATTTGCCACCCTGCGCTGCTCTGAATCCCTCCTGTTAAGATGTATGCTGCTTGTTGCTCACTGGCCCTGATGATGTCATAGCAATCTGTTCAGCTGCTACAACCACATGAGTGCCAAAAACACAACCGTGTTTATCAATTCATGTGCTGAACTATTGTCTCTCGTTAAGGTCGTGTGTTCAAGGTTATGAAGGATAAGTCAGGCCGTGTATATTTCCCAAACTTTTACTGAATGATATTGCAGAGTATCCGTTGTGTTGAGGAGATGTTTGCTGTTGGCTTTTGATGTGATCTGCTTTGATCAATTTTTTGATTTGCCTTATGACTCATGATAAACCCTATGCTTAGAAATCTGTATTGGTCAATATTACTGTATTTCTCTATTTTTACAGTTAGATTACCTTTGTCTTAAATGTAATCTTTATTGATTCTCAAAATAAATATCAAATAATGATGCCTAAAATCACGTTTATTCAGTTTTTAGCATTTTAGTTTCAATTTATTGATTTTAACACTGGCTATTTATTGGTTATTGGTTATATATATTATTGTCTTTTTGGTATTAAACAGAAATTAAAAAAATGGTACATCCCTGAAAAATATCCTATAGACTTGCACTGAATGAGGGACCTGAGCCATATCATAACTTTTGGCTCTTTTGTTAGCATCTACCTAGCAACATGCTAAAAGGCAATCAGAGTTACTCAATAATGGCATAGTAACGCCCTGCAAACACTCTACTGTTGTGGCAACGACTTTTACACAGGCAGGTGATTTCGGTGCTGAACATTTCTGTTGTTTTCAGTCTGGTGCCATTTAAAGTCGTTGGAAAAATAATTTGGAAAAACAATACTGCATTTGACATTTGACCTGTTTTATGGTGTGATATTGATTTGGTGCATTCAGACAGTCTGTGATGATGGTGGGAGATCTCAGGTTTAGCAGCATTTATTTGTGTATTATTTTTCTACTCAGAATTACCCATAATCCTCTTTATGCATCTATATTT
This sequence comes from Tor tambroides, assembly GCA_021397915.2. Taxonomy (NCBI): domain Eukaryota; kingdom Metazoa; phylum Chordata; class Actinopteri; order Cypriniformes; family Cyprinidae; genus Tor; species Tor tambroides. Next base: position 113,160 of record JAFVLL020041100.1, read on the forward strand.
AGTCGTTTTTGGATGATGGGGCTTAGGAAATAATACATGCTTTCTAACTGCTTTTTGTGAGCCAAGAGGATCATTCATTTCTGAACAAAACTGTATTTATTGCCCTCCTCCCTCATGACAGACGGTTTTCATTCTTTGTGTAGTGATGAGGAAGAAGACTAACAATATGAGTACTTTGTGTCTCTGATTTTTCAGATTTTTTTTTTTTTTTAGAATTTTTTTTTTTATTGAAATAAGAGCTGTCGTCTGCATGTTTATTTTGCAGTGAGAACCATTCATTTCTTCATGTAATCAGTAGTAATCTTTCTTAACTTTATTTTATTTTATTTTACCACACTGGTCGTGGTTTTTATTATTTTGGGTGGTTTGTACTTGTAATCTTATGTCCACTTTTTAGTCCAAAAGCTTATGCAAATCATGTGCAGGAGTTAGAGGAAGTTGTCGGCCATATACAGGACTGACACTAAATCCCTAGGGTAGATTAAAGAGGAAAACCATTAAGAAAAATGACTATGATTTGAAAATTGTGGCAACATTAGTCCATTTCAGCATTAATTTATTCAGAAATAAATGTTTTATTTGTTTTTCATGGTTTATGTAATTGCACACTAGCCATTTCATTAATCCACAAACCCAATTTCTTTGTGTGTCATAGACAGTTCACTATAAAAAAAAAAGTTGGTCATCACTGAGCCAAATAAATGGTGGTATTTTAAGTGCGGCCATTATTCATGGTACATCGGTTATTAAGAGATTTCCTGTGCCAGGGGTGTATATGTGCAAACAAAAATGTGTGGGAAGTGCCAGTGAATCTCAAAGAAAATATTCTTGAATACTTGACTGTCTGTGTGTGAGAAATGCTAACAGAGAGCCAGTTTTATCCACTGAAAGATTTTAACTGGAGAACAAATAGCATTGTGGCTGTATGTACTAGGGTTACATCATGGTGGCCTACTAAATCATCTTACCAAATTTGCTGAAATTTTACTCACCCTCATGCCATCCAAGAACAGATTTGGAGAAATTTAGCATTACATCACTTGCTCACCAATGGATCCTTTGCAGTGAATGAGTGCTGTTAGAATGAGAGTTCGAACAGCTGATAAAAAACATCACAATAATCCACAAGTAATTTTCATTTTTAGGTAATCATTTCTTTTAATTATTGCAGATTTGAAGAAAATGTAGTGTGTGCATTTCCTGTGTATTTTGATGCTTTACTTAGTTGACTTAGTTGAGAAAGTGAGAGCTGAATTCAGCTAACAGAAAGGCCCTCTCATTTACCCTGCAGAGAGCAGAACTAATGTTTCACTAATGAATCTGTGATGAAGGCAGATCTCACTATTGAAGCAGCTCTGTTCATATTAACTGAGTTCAATGTGAGTATGCAGTCATGTCCTGAGGCACTGTGAAAACTCTATATTAAATTTCACTTAGTTTTCAAACAGCTTTGACAGTATTTCGAAATATTTGTTCTCAAGATTATCTTTTGGCATGGTTTCTCACAGTGACTGTATTCATGTTGGCACCAATGCATTTAATAATACTGATGTTGATAGACAAAAAATTATTTAACAGATTTATTTGAACTCCTATTTTTATTTGTTTGTTGTGCTTCTTTGTTTCAGTGGGAGTGTTTGTGGTCCTTTATTCTCTTCTTCACTTTCTCCTTGTTACTGGTATGGTTTTACTTCTGGTGGGAGGCCCATAATGACTACAGCGAGTTTAACTGGTGAGTAGGCCTTATAAAATCACACACTTTCGTCAACGTTCCCACAATCTCCGTTTCTCTGAAGAGACATATCTAAGAAACTCATGAGCTTTCCCAAAAACAAATTTGGCATAATCCTATGCTTAAAGTAATCCAGAGTTCATGGAAAGGTCTCTGATAGAACAGATTGCATGTAATTTTAAGATAGGATAGATAGGCTGTACTGTTCTTGGCTAGTATTCCAAATAGAATAGTTTACAGCATACTTTGAAGTATATACTGTGTAGTGCATACTACTTTTAGAATGTAAAGCAGTATGCAATTAATTCATAAGAGTATGTTATTGTCTTAAAAGTGGTTATTTTGTATTCTGAATGGAAAATGTGTTAGCTTTTGTGAGTCTAATTAAACAATAAGTCAAGAAAAAGATGTTGACAATTGAAGCTGTTGATATTTCCAGTTAATTTGTTAAACATTAAATGGAAGATCAAAGTGAGTAGAGTGGATTATGGGATTTAGGTCCAAATGCAATGTTCCCTTTGTCTGTTGCTTACTTTTGTTGTATGCATAAAATACAGAACATATATATATATATATATATATATGTATGTATATATATGTGACGAGTCGGCTGCCTCACCCCTTTCATATCATCACCACCCCGTCCCTTATTTGCCGCCCTTCACCAGGCTCCCGACGGGAGTGGGCGTGTGAGAGAGGAGGGGCGCTGAAACTAGCACGGTTTGGCGGCGTGTGATGAGGCACACCTGAATTGAATAGGGCCTCATCACCGCCGCCGTTTATATGCCGAGAGCGCCTCTCCTCGGGAGACCGGTCTCTTTCCCCCGTGCATGCACACTGGTGTCCTCGTGGGTCCAGGAAGGGAGCGTTGAGGAATATCCTTCCGCCGCCAGAGATGTGAGCCGTTGGTCCTGTGAGTTTGAATGATGCCGCACCCGTGACACGGCCGTCGGGCCAGGATGCCGGGCCATGGAGTCCCCCAGAAGTGCCGCGGCCAGCAGAGGACGAAGCCGCGAGCAGAAGCCGCCGCCCCTCGCGCCCCGGACCAGGAGGGGAGCGCGTGCGGCCACCGGACTCCGCCCCTTCCCTGGACCCTTCCTTCCCGAACACTGCCTTTCCTTCACATCCCCCGAACACGGCGAGGACACCAGATCCCCTATTATTTTGGACACTTTTTCCCCCTGGACACTTTAATTTTGAAATTTCTGTTTAATAAAAGCCTCTCCGAGGCCTGACGCCACACCCACTGTGTCTGTCGTTTGCTCCTCCCGCCACTATATATATATATATATATATATATATATATATATATATATAAACACACAGAACATACAGAAAATATATATTTATAATATACACTACCAGTCAAAATATTTTGAACAGTAATATTTTTAATGTTTTTTTTTTTATCTCTTCTGCTCACCAAGCTTGCATTTATTTGATCCAAAGTACAGCAAAAACTATAAAATTTTGAAATATTTTTTTCTATTTAAAATAACTGTTTTCTATTTGAATATATTTCAAAATGTAATTGATTCCTTTTGAGCAAAGATAAATTTTCAGCATTACGTTAATATATAATATAATATAATATATGATATTGATAAATATGATATTTATTCATTTATATATAATTTTAAATGTTATATATCTGCGTAATCCTGTATAATATTAACTGCCTCACAAAAACACTCACATTTACATTCATTTATGGTTTAGCTATTAAATCACTCTCTGAAGTTTTTACAGTACCCTTTGGTGCTTAATCTTCTAGTTTCCAGGCGCCACACGCTCTGTAAAATTGGTTGAGGACATTAAAAACAACATGACAATAAAAGCCATTGTTTGCTTTGTCCCTCAAGGTCATTTTCTCCTGATCTTTTTTTAATTCTTTCATCTCCTGTTTTCTCTTTCTTTTCAATGTCACTTCTCTCCTCCCTTTTGTGGCCTCCACCTCCCCCCAGGGGAGGTACTTGAGTCCTTGATGTTACTGTAGAGGACAAGAGAGTTGATTCACAACAACCTCCAGTTATTGCCCTGAGGGACTGTGCATGTAGAATCTGTGATCGGACAGGGGATGCATCTAGCAGGCAAACCCTTGACATGGCTCCACCCACCGAGCCGCATTTAGCCAATCAATTCTGAAGGAGTGATTACGGGTGATCTATAATCTGCTCGCCCCCTTTTTCCATTCTGATTTTAGGCTCCGTAAAGCGTACTAGCATACTACTATTGCTGCAGTATATGTAAATGTGTACTATGTACACTACTATTCAGAATTCTGGTGTGAGAATTTTTAAATGTTTTTGAAAGAAGTCTCTCTTGCTCACCAAGGCTGCATTTATTTGATTAAAAAATGCAGAAAAATAATAATACTGTGAAATATTATTGCAGTTTAAAATAAACTGCTTTCTGTTTTAATTTATTTTAGAATTATTTTAATATATTTTATTACTATGATGGCAATTAATATTTTTTTGGAAACTGATACTTTTTTTTCAGGATTCTTTGAGGAATAGAAAGTTTAAAATAAATTTTTTTGGTAACATTATAAATGTCTTTACTGCCACTTTTGGTCAACTGAATGTATCTTTGCTGAATAAAAAAATAAAATAAAATAAAAAATTAGCATAGGGACCAATTCTCACTATTAACTAGTTGCTTATTAGCATGCCTATTATTAACATGTTGGCTGTGTATTAGTACTTATAAAAACCACATTCTGCATGACCATATTCTACATCCCTAATCCCACCCAATACCTAAACTTAACAACTACCTTACTAACTATTAATAAGCAGCAAATTAGGAGTTTATTGAGGCAAATGTTGTAGTTAATGGTTTGTTAATAGTGAGAATTGGACCTTAAAGTAATGTGTGACCAAAAAAGAATTACAAAAATAAAGAGTGAGAATTACAATAATCTTACTGATCCCAAACTTTTGCAAGGTAGTGTAAACATTATTCAAATTTTTCTAAACTTCTTATTCAGCCATTTCTGTTTATCAAATTGGAAATTAATTGGAAAAGTTGATTTTTTTTTTTTTTTATGTAATATTGTAACTTTTGTCATTTTTTACAGAATTACATTAAAAAGGTATTCTTTATTGCATGCTACTCAATTTTTATCTTATTTCTTATTTTACTGTTATCTTTTGTTATTCTCCAAATTAAATGTGTATGTGAAGATGTCATGTGACAAATGTAGAATACTACACAGTAAATTTGCCTGAGTAAAATTTACTCAAATTGAAGAAAATTTTACTCTATGCCAGATAACATTTGGTCCCTCTCTAAAAAGAGTAAAAGTTACTCTTTTGATAGAGTTGTTTTTCCAGAGTTAATTTTGCTCAGTTTAGTGTTAATATTTGACTCTATTTAGTTTTTTGAAATTAACTCTTGTACTATTTTACTCAGTTCAGAGGTAAAAGAAAATGACTCTGCTACTTTTTAACTCTGTTCAGAGGAAAGTCAAATTTACTCTACTGCAATTTACCTCCCCTCCAGAGTTGTTTATCATCAATTATGAGTGAACTTTAAAGAATAACTAACTCTATCCAGAGTTCATCTTCTAAATTACACCCTTCATGTTTTATCCTCAAAAAGCCCTAAAATATAAATGAAAAAAAACCTTACTTTTCAATCTGAAAATAAAAGTCAACAATAAACTGTATACTCATGTCTCAATTTTATTTTTCAAGCTCCTATTTAAACAATATTACATTTAATTCACTTGTGATCATGATCACTTAATGGTTTCAGCATCTATATCATAGGCAGTGTTTTGCAGAAAGCTATACACAATGGTCAATTCCTGACAGTATGAAGTTCTTAAAACAAAGTGAGCTTTGAAAAACTCATCAACACAAGCCAGTGAATTAGAGGCCTTACAGGGTTAGTGCATGTTGGACAATTACAATAAAACAAGACTGGACCCTACTTCTTTTTAGGCCAACAACAAGTAGATACAGCTGGAGACTCTCCAATGCTATCCAAGTGCCCTTGGATACTGGTAACAGTCTGTGAAAGGATGAAAACACATTAGTGCCAATGTGACTTAACAGTTAAAGTCAAAATACAGCATGAATTAAGATACAGTGACATTTGTCTTCCACCAAAGTTTCTGTTTTACACACTTCCAAAAGATTATTACTAAATGTGCTAAGTAGAAAATAATTGCACAAGAACAACAATTTAGAGAACAGGTGATCATTAAAGGGATAGTTCTCCCAAAAATGAAAATTCTGTCATTAATTACTCACCCTCATGTCGTTCCAAACCCATAAGACCTTCATTCATCTTCAGAACACAAATTAAGATATTTTTCAAGAAATCCAAGAGCTGTCTGACCCTGCATAGACAGCAAGGGAACTAGCACGTTCAAGGCCCAGAAATGTAGCAAGGACATTGTTTAAATTGTCCATGTGACATCAGTGGTTCAACCGTAATTTTACGAAGCTACGAGAATACTTTGTGCACAAAGAAAACAAATATAATGATTTTATTCAACAATTTCTTCTCCCAAAAGTCACTGTCCTCCACCATTAATGAGAGTATCAGGACGCATGCACATGCTTTCCACTGCTCGTAAACAAGGCGCAGCGCATGCATGTTCAATGTCGGCAGCTTCACACGCATGCATCGTGGTACTCTCGATAACGGCTGAGGATGCTGACTTGAAGGAGATGAATTGTTGAATAATCGTTATTTTAATTTTCTTTGCGTACAAAAAAAGTATTCTCGTAGCATCATAAAATTATGGTTGAAACACTGATGTCACATGGACTATTTTAACAATGTCCTTACTTCGTTTCTGGGCCTTTTCTGGGCCTCGTGGTAGTACCCTTGCTGTCTATGGAGGGTCAGAGAGCTCTCGTATTTCTTCAAAAAATATCTCCAAAGATGAAAATGAAGGTTTTATGGGTTTGAAATGACATGAGGGTGAGTAAATAATGACAGAATTTTCATTTTTGGGTGAATAAACCCTTTAAGAACCTTTCTGAGAAATAAGCAAGTTAAATGTCAAACATTAATACAACATTATGAACTAGTGTCATTCAATCTGCTTCATCAGTAGCTTCACCTTGATGAATTTCACAAGACGATCACAGGCTTGTCTAGCTGAGATCTTTCCCAGTCTTTTGCGGCGTTGACTTGAGGGTGGCAAAAGGTGAACCAGCACCAGAATGGAGGACATGTCGCTGTCCCAACCTAGAGACAGAAAACAAAATAAACACATTTTTCTTTAGGTTTTTAGGTAGAAGGAGTTGAACATACACTCCTGCTCATTTTAACTTGACTTAACTTCATTGGAAGATGTGCCGATACAAATACATTAACCACTCCAGTATTTTAGTTTATGCTGCACACAGATTCAGTATTAACAGCACATTCATGGCCAAGTCTTGATGACTACAGATGTGTGGATGAATTGAGCTGAAACAAGTATTGAAATGAAGTCATGCAGTTAAACTTTATCAACAACATGATTTTGTTATTCAGAGTCCCAAATGAAAACAATTTCTAACTGTAAATCTGCAACTCCTGTACTAGGCCCTTGCAAAAAGATCAGGGAAGAAATGTTTGAAAATAAATCAAAAAGATTGAGAGGCGACAGCTACTTACATAGGGAGATGATTCCCTTTGCACATTCTTTTAAACTTCGGGAAGGGCTTGTTCTACACACACAAACATAAACCAATTACAATCTATAACATCATAAACATCAATTTACAAAGTACTGTATGAACAACCTACCCATGTTCATTTGTCAAATGTGACAAAAGATTTTCACCATGTCACGTCTTCGGCCATCTGACAGACTTTTAGTGCGTGCATATTTGTTTATGACCTTTTCACTTCCAGGGCCACTCTTTAGGTTATCTTCGAACATCTGAAGGGAGGAATGATGAAATATTGAGCAGAGATGAGAAATTAGCAATTGACAAGTGTATATAGCTCCAAATATCTTTAATATTTAAGTCATTCTATATAGATGTAATTCAGAGGCAAGACTGGTGATTCTTACTTGGGCAAGACGACGTTCCTCAACTTGATTTTTTTCAGGAGGACTTCTAATCAACATTGCTGGGTCGTCTCTGACGTGTCCTCAGTATCTCCTAATGAGCTTGAGCTTAAAGAGTCTTCAATATAAACCATATCAATGGTCTGATTATCTGTTCATACTACTTTGATAGCATGCTATACAACTATTGAAAATTAATCCAATAGACACGCTATGCAAATCAGTGAACTGGTGAATATTGCTAAGAATAAACAGAAAATATGATAAGCATGTCAAACAATTTACCGTTGAGACTTGCTGTGCCTGGGATGAAGATTTCTAGGACACCGAGGTCTGGTCATGTCAGCAGGTAGTTGAATGCTTCCTCATCAACTTCTGTCTTTGACTCATCAAAGACTTTAACATCCATTGACTGTAACATCCAAACTGACAAAGGCCAGCAATGCCAATGGAAGAGTGTTATTTTTATTCAATATAAGACACAACCATACACTTATTACTTTAAAAAAAAAAAAAAATCAGAATATCAAAAATGATATGTTAGTTTATTTCTTACCACATTCCAAAAACATTTCAAATGTAAAAGGTTTTGAAGAAAAAATATATTTCCTTGAACTTCATTCTGACAATGTTGTTGGTTTGCATCCTGAAGGAACCAAAAAGACAAAGTTAAATAAGGCGATAACACTCACAGTCAGATGAGTGTTATCATTCATCTGTGCACTACACAACATGGGTTATCTTTGTTCACTAATGTGTTTTGAATTTGTAATAACTGTCCAATAGTTCTGTTAAAGCATGGTGCTCAGTCGCTCTTTTTTCAATGTGATGGATTTCATTTTAAAGTATAATAATAAAAATAAGTTAATTCAGCCTTATATTTACATGAGGTAAACATAAAATTGCTTGGTTTATATCTTTAATGTATATAGCCTAATTGTAGGCTAATATTAACGTATTGCTGTACGGCCCAAAAATGTTTATCTGTTTTTTCCCTCTTTCTCCTCTCGCTGAGGAGGAGCGCTGATGAAATATTGTTATTGTAAATAGCCTACTTCCTGGCATTTCAGTAATAAAAGTGTGCATTAAAAATGCATGCAAATTACAGTGAAGCGCAAACGTTATCGTACGGTGTTCCGCAGTGGTAAAAAAAGGATTCAAACGGTGAAATTTGAATTAAAACACTGACATTCTGCAATAAAATCACCTACTACCCCCTGTAAATGTTGAAAATACCTTACGTTCCCATGAGAAACAGTTAACGTACTGTCCGAATAGGGCGAATACACATCAAAACGAGCTCCAACAAGTCAGTTAAGGCTACAAAGTAATTTAACTTACCGAGTCAAGTACATGCGGTGCACAACTCGAGCCGCTCGTCACAATAGTTTAGTGGATAAACACTGATAGGCAGCTAGCTAATTTCACTGGTGTCAATTAATGTTCGTAATGTTCATAATGTATATGTTAGCTATTTGCTTTCAAGACAACTTTGCCTAACTCAGTTCTCAAACTAACATGAGAAGCGATCTCTGTAATGTTCAAAAAACGTGGCAAAATGGTCTGAGCTCAAAACAGAGGCGAATATTATTAAAATAAATACTTAGACTTTAAAACTTTATTTACTTTTCCAATCAGGGGAAGCGCATCTTCTCTTCTAAACCCACGAGCAGCAGCGGTCGACGGCCGTGATTAACAGTGATGGCGCATCAACGAAGGGAGGAGAACAGTTTTGGGAGGAGTCACAGTTACTCTGTAATTTTGCTCCCACTCTACAGACAAATTTTACTCTGTACACTCAAAATAGAGCAAAAACAACTCTTTTTGAGGAAAAAAATATTAACTCTGGAAAAACTACTCCACCATTTTTCCTGTGTACTATTTGAAGCATATCAAGGAATAATGTACTTTTACACTCACCATTTTTATAAAAATAGTAATCAATATAAAGAATTTACTGCACAGTTTTAATGAAAACATAAGCCAGTGTTCAATTCTGATCACAGCTGCTGCGGTTAGATGTTGACGAAAGCTAATACTGACCTTGAGACTGTGCCCTATGGTCTCATGTGTTTTATCTCCCTTTGTTTCAAAGATACACACTAGGCAGATGATGCTTTTTGTAAAACAGATGCCTCTGTCATCCACCTCTTTGGTAAAAGTATACTTATATATTCCTGAGCTCTCATAAGAGCGAGCAAGAGAAATGTGTGTAGCCAGTCAAAAGATTAGTAGCTTCTGTTTGTTTTTCAGGGGCTTGGTTATTTGATTAGGCCTTAATGCAGTCGGACCATTATGGAGAACATAAGACAACCAGGAATTCTAATGCTGAATAATCAACTGCTAACCGGTATTGTGCTTCCACAGGTTTTTATATAACCGTTCAGGGGAGTGGAGTGATGGAACCGTTCCCATATTGGCCGCTACAGCAGCTGGTTTCACCTATATTGCATTTTTAATGGTGAGTTGTAACTGCTCTGTAGCAGTGATACTGCACTGTGGATTTGCATACTAAAACCTCTCCAAAGCCACTAGTGCTTTAACAATCTCTCTCAGACATGTGTGTGCATGTCACTATTCAGTGTTAAGATGTTTTAGCTCCATACCCCAGTTATCACATCATCTGAACAGTTACTGTCATCCAGTTTTTCATTGAATGTAATATTTGTCTTTTTTTGGTCCAGATTTTAGCCCTGTGCCATGTAGCTCTCGGGCAGCAGTTAAACCTCCACTGGCTCCACAAGGTACCCGTCAACCTCTGAAAAGTTTTTTTTTTTTTTTTTTCCTAGAATAGAAAAAGAAAAGCTTGTCCATTTGTGCAAGACAAACCAAATTAACCTTGACACAGTGTCACAAACACCGTGTTATGCCCTGAGGCTTTCTGGCTGGTTGGCAGAGTTAAAGTAGTATTTCCTGTTTGTTTATGAACAGAAATGGAGTGGTGTGTTTTTTCAGTGTAGTTTGCTAAATAAATGAAGTAGAATTGCGTAAAGTTAAGTGAATCTGAATGAAGTGGTCTGTGTTTATCTCTCTAGATTGGTGTGACAGTCGCTTTGCTCACTACAATAATTGGTGTGATATCGGTCACTCAGATGTGGGGAGAGGAATGGGATGTAGTTTGGATTTCTCTCCAGGTATGTTCTTTTAGATGTCTGATTTCCCATAAAACCTGAAAATATCAGGGATTTCAAAAGTCAGACATGGAGAATATTAAATGTTAGGAAAATTTCTGTATACATTTTTGTAGTTGCACTACTGTTCAAACGTTTGGGGTCAGTAAGTTTTTTTTTTTTTTTTTTTTCCCCCCCAAAGAAATTAAGACACTTATTCAGCAAGGAAGCATTAAATTGATTAAAAGTGACAGTAAAGACTTGGGCATTGTTACAGAAGATTTCTATTTTAAAAAAATACTGTTCTTTTGAACGTTCTATTCATCAAAAAAAAACAAAAAAAAAAAACAGTATTATGTTTTCAACAAGAATATTAAACAGCACAGCTGTTTTAAAACATTGAGATGTTTTAAAACATTGAGCACCAAAAACCAAAAAAAAAACAATGAAGCATGTTAAAATGATTTCTAAAGGCTCATGTGGCACTGAGTATTGGAACAGTGGCTGCTAAATATTCATCTTTGCCTTCAAAGGAATAAATTATATTTTATAATATGTTAAAATAAAAAACAGCTATTTCAAATTGTAATAGTATTTCACAATGTTAACATTTTTACTGTATTTTGAGCAAATAAATGCAACCTTGGTGAGCAAAGATATTTCAAAAACATTTAAAAATCTTACTGACTCCAAACTTTTAAATAGTGCTTTTTAAAGTATGCCTTTAGGCTGAAAGTTTCTCTTGTTTGTGAGTTCTTTCTCTATAAAGTTATTTTTTCTACAGACTCTTTGAGATTTCTCCATTGTCTAGGCATTTCCCTTGTTCTCTGCATGTTTGTGTATTAAGCACAAATGAATGTCTCTGTTTTTGTTCAGGCTACTGGTCCTTTCCTGCACATTGGTGCTTTAGCTGCTGTTACCGCTTTGGCCTGGCTGGTGGCTGGACAGGTGGCGCGGACAGAGAAAACTAGTAAGATGAATCCACCTCCTCGCTTAAAGATCAGTCTCTCAGTTAGGCATCAGTATTAACTAGATGTTAATTATTAAAGGGACACACAGAAATCCTCTATCCTGATACATTCCTGTCGTCACACGGAGACACATTACCATCTCTGCTAGCTCAATGCGCTGGTGCTTCATGTTACAGCATTAGAGGGAAAATTAATATACTGCTATTGATTCCTCATTTCAGATTGCCCAAGCTCATCTGATTCAACTAAGCACAGATTTAACTGGCTCATCTCATTTAGTTAATCAGAAGACTTTCTCTTCATTCCTCAGGGACATACACTGAGCATAAACTACAGTTCAGATGTTTGGAGTCGATAAGATTTTTTTGAAAGAAGCCTCTTATGCTCACCAAGACTGCATTTATTTGATAGAAAGATACAGTAAAAGCAGTAATATTCTGAAATATTATTACAATTCAAAATAACTGTTTTCTATTTAAATATGTTTTAAAATATCATTTATTCCTGTGATGACAGAGTCAATTTTTTTTTTTTAGCAGCTGTTACTTCAGTCTTTAGTGTCACAGGATCCTTCAGAAATCATTCTAATATGGTCATTTTGTGCACAATAATAATTTCTTATTAAAAAGGATTTTTTTTTGATGAATAGAAAGTTTAAAAGAACAACAATTACTTGAAATTTAAGTCTTTTCTAACATTGTAAAAGTCTTTACTGTCACTTCTAAACAATTTAATGCATCTTTGCTACATAAAAAGTATTATATAATAACAGACCCCAAACTTTTGAATGTTAGTGTCTTAATTTGTAAATTTCACTTGGTAACCTCTAAATTACTGTAACATGTAGAGAACTTGTCTCTCCCCCTGAAACATACTTTATGCAAGCATATGAACTAAAATAGCTGTGCAAGCTCAATGTGTCAGAATACAAACCAAGAACATTATATTTTCAGCATTGCCACAAGTAAGTTATTGCACACTTTAGCCTAAACTTCTATGCTTACTTTCCTTGTTTTTATGTCAGCTACTGTCATAGCCGAGTAACAGTTTAAAGAGAATCATGCAGAATCAGCACTTCTTAACTGTTGACATTTTATAGCATATGAATAATAACACATTCGATTACTTACAGCAACACTAACAACAGAAAGCACATTAGTTATGTACAAAGAGACCACGCAGATTAAATGTATTGGTCCCACTTTATATTAGGTGGCCTTAACTACTGTGTACTTACATTTAAATTAATCATGTGATACAATGCACTTATTGTGTACATACATGTTTTTACATTGTACTTATATTTTTAAAAATACATCTGTAATTAATTTCTGTAATTACATTTATAATTACACTGTTGACCCATCCCTTACACCTTAGCCCACCCTTAAACCTACCCATACCACCAAACCTGTCCCTAACTTTACCCGTATCCCACCTCAATAGCAGCAAAAGTGTTTTGCCATACAATATAACCACAATAAGTACATTGTACTTATTTTTTATGTAAATACATAGTAGTTAAGGCCACCTAATATAAAGTGTGACCAATGTATTAACTAAGCATTCATATCTGCTTTGTATACTTGTTTCAAACCTAAAATTTCCATTTAGACATTTTCTCCTGAAAAAAAGTTACTTAGACACACGAAGATGACATAACACATGTGATCACCATTCAGACTAATTAAAAATTTTTATTTTAAAAATAAATTTTTATTTTATTTTTTTGAAGCTGTGCCTGAGTTGTAACTTCAGATAACTAAGTTGTTGGTTCTCTAGGGTTTCAGGTGATGGTTCTCCTCATCTACCTGAGTGTTCTCCTCATGCTTTACTTCATTCCACTGTCAATCACCTCACCCTGTATTATGGAGCGTGGGAGTCTCAAAGCAGCACCCGCCATCATCGGCCATCAAGGAGCTCCAATGGTAAGATGCCAAATTGTCAACATCGTGCTCTGCACTTCCTGTCTTCCCTAGATGCTACATCAAGGATTGCTGGAGGCAGTTTGGTCCTTCCTTTCTCTTTGCCTGTATCTCCTTCCTCTGTCTTTCCATCCCTCACTATCTTTCTCTCTTTCTTTCTTTCTTTCTTTCTCTCCCTCCTTTTATCTTTCTCATATTTCTTTTCCCTGGCTTGTCATAGCTAAATATAACTCGGGAAAGAGCCGCTGAGAATCTCTGTGTAGGCGTTGTTCAAGGTTTGGTGGTTATGAAGGGTTTTCAATACACCCGTGTGTATCATTGGTGTATTGTGCTCTGAAATGGCAAATGCGGTTTTAATGTGTTTTATAGTGGCACAGAAAAAAAAAAAGTAAATGTTTTTGTACAGTTGTAGTCAAAATCTATATTTGTACAGGATTAGATTTCTGAGCTAGTTAATAATTTTATATTTATATGTAATAAATAATAATTTTATATTTAAGTTTATATTTATTAATAATTAAATTTTATATATATTATATTTATATTTAAGTTATTTTATACATTTGTGTGTATATGTGTGTGTATGTATATATATATATATATATATATATAATTTTATATTTTTTTTTTTTTTTTTTTTTTTTTTTTTTTTTTGATTTTATTAAAAAATGGTTTAGTCAAAAAAAAAAAAAAAAAAAAAGGTAGGTAATTTTCTCTAATTTTGCAGGGTTTGTGAGAAAAAAAAAACTGATGTCTATTTGGTCTCTATTAAAATCACCTGTGAAACAAATTTACCTAATTTCCTCTGGGATAAGCTGGTCCTCCTCCTAAATAGGGCTACAGAAAAATAATTGAGAAAGAAAATTACTAATAACATCTCATTCTTATGGGTGGCTTGCTAGCAGTATTGTTATGTAACATTTCAGCTAGCCTATTAGTGAACAATTTTTTTGGAAGAACTTGGATTAACTTGTCCTCTGCCACTCCTAGCTACAGCTGTAAACAGCCAAACTTGGACTGAAAACACAAGCCTTTACAACACCGCAGGCACTGGTTGCAGATCATAGGTGTAGTATCAACCACCATGGCTTTAAAAGCCAGAATTCAAAAATACAAGTCATAACCATAAGTGGTCTCCAAAGACACGTGCATACTGATCATAATATATTCGTCTCCTCATTCTCTTGTGCTTCAAAAGAGGCGTCCTTCATTTTGCATTGATGTCACATGTGCTAGTACATCCAGATCCGCAGTGTGCAGATGATCTCAAGTTGCTGCTTGCATGCCTTTGCATAAGCATGAACCACAGAGGAGCTGTAGATCGTCTATGTGTCTGGCCCTCAAGCAGCCAGTGAACCTCCATGAGATGAGTTATTGATTTATATCCAAAGAACAAGGAAGAGGTTTAGCTACTGCTTAGCTCCAGGGTGAGAAGACTCTCACATTTTGGTTTAAAAAGATCTTTCCATTCTGAACTCCACAGGGTTCATATATGCAATATGCAATTCTCTGTATTATTTTCACTTCTTAATCATTTCATGAATTTTACTCTGTTTTCTATTTTTTTTTTTTTTTGTGAAATCATGTTTGGAGATAAAGAAATAAAATAAAATGTATATATTTTTAAATATATATAAATATATGTGTGTATATATATATATATATATATATAATATAATATATAAAATAAAATAAATATACAATCTGTTTTTTTTTCTTTTTCTCTTCAGCTCGCTCCAGAGAACACTCTCCTTTCGTTCAACAGAGCTCTGCAGAGAAATGTTAGCGGGTTGGAGGCAGATGTGACCATCAGGTATTCATACATTTATTCTGTCTGGTTCTCCTACTCTTGGTACAGTTCAATCAATAGATTATACAAAGCCATGTGTATGTGTGTGTATCTAAAGACACAAGGACAAAGTGTGAATCTTTTTGTGGCTGTGTGAGATTGCTTTAATGAAAGGTTGGCATGATGTCTCTTAGCCCAGTGAGCACATAGTAATTGAACACTGGGATAGACAGGAAGACTTTATAAAGAACCCCCCTTAAGCTATAATCTACTCTGCCTGCTTAACACGCATCTTTAGATAATGGAGCAGAAATTGTCCATCTGTTGCGTTGTAATTTATCTTGGTTAAAGACAGTCATCACTCAGGCTTTTTAGACTGAGATATCATCTCTTGTCTATTTAGACTGTTTCTTCTAATTTCTTTTGTATATCCACCCTTTTCTTCAACGCAGAAGTAAGCCTATGGGTGAAATAACAAGGAGAATAACAATGTTCAGTAAACGGTAAAACTGTTTGCACTACAAACCAGTGTGTTCATAATTAAGATAATACATTAAAATAATATAAGACACACCAATTGTCAATATCAAGCAGCAAAACGAACTGTTTTGTACAGCTAAAAATAGACCGGAAGCTAGACCCATAGAGTTTACAAATGGCCGCGCCCATTTTTACGACAAGAAAAAGGTGGATACAAATACAAGTAACACTCTATGGACAACATCTTCATCTACAGTTTAAAAAAAAAAAAAAAAAAAATATATATATATATAAATATATAAAATTATTAGAATTATTGTTAAATATTAATAATTGTAATATACAATATAACATAAAACAAAATCAAATTGTCCCTCATTTAAATTTGAAGGCTGTTCATCCATCTTTACGATTATGTTGCCAAAAACAGTTGGCATTTTTAGACAGTCGAGTCAGTTAAAAAAGCTTTGTAAATCTGCTTTCGAGCAATATACAGTATATTGTGAGAAACACTATACTTGAAATTGAAGTCTTGTGGGCCATCACTGCTTTGTGATTGGTTGTTTCAGGCCACATGTTACTATGGTTGGGAACATCTGGTTTAAAATGAAATGGGTGGCTTAGAGGTTAAATATCTTAAAAGTTCAATAGCTAGATTGGGTGGTTCACAAAGTACTACCATTGAGCTCTTGCAAGGCATTTAACTTCAGGTTGTGGGTCGTTAAAAGCATCTGCTAAATAAATAATAATGAGTTGCAATAATACTACTTCTATTGTACAACCATCAACTGTACACTATTCAATAAGTGCATTCAGATATTTTTCTGTCAGTCACAGCATAAGTCAGCTCCTCACTTTTATTCTCTCTCTTATCATTGAATATTACCCAGCAGTGCTGGCAGGTTGAGCTCTAATGGAAGCATTTTCTCAGTTGCAATCTAAGTGCTGTCTAATCACATATACTGCTGTGTAACTCTGGCTTCGGCTGTAGTCTAGATGGTGTGCCGTTCCTCATGAGAGACCGGACGTTGAGGAGAACCACAAACGTGAGAAGAGTGTTCCCGGACAGACAGTATGATGATGCTTCACTCTTCAACTGGACTGATTTGAGCTCGCTGAACGCTGGCCAGTGGTTTATAAAGGTATTTTTTCCCCAGTGTATGTAGATGTGCTTTTATATTCATGTAAAGCTTCCTCTCTTGA
This sequence comes from Tor tambroides, assembly GCA_021397915.2. NCBI lineage: Eukaryota > Metazoa > Chordata > Actinopteri > Cypriniformes > Cyprinidae > Tor > Tor tambroides. The sequence continues at coordinate 130,395 of JAFVLL020041100.1, forward strand.
CCATTTATGAAAAGGATCCATGACAGATCAGTTATGATATCAGTACATTAACATATAGAAATCTTAAAGGTACAGAAACAAAAACAGTGTATTTAATTAAATGTAAAGGTTACGTAAAAGTAAATTCTAGGTGTTTTTGGTGCAAAACAGTAGGACTTTACATTAGGACTGTAAAAGTATGTATAACGGCATGTAACTGGACTGAGTAATATTAATGAACGCAGGACGATCCCTTCTGGACTGTGCAATACATGTCAGCGTCTGAGCGCTGGTCGGTGGGGAACCAGACAGTGTGCAGCTTGGAGCAGATGCTGAAACTAGCGGCTAAGTCCAAGAGCTCGGCCGTATTCACACTGCGCAGACCGCCGGCTAATCACCCCCACTACCACAACTGGGTCAACCTCACCCTGGACACTGTTCTGAGGTCAGGAATACCACAGCGGCAGGTTAGTCTTGAGAGAGTGATGCTCACGTTTGATGTGCTACTGGAAATCGCATTGTCCTTGAAATAGATGTGTTTAGGAATATGATTCAGGAGACCAATCTGTTCCTGTTTTATGTAGTTGTATAGTAGCACCCCCTAGCTGTGACTAATATTAACTGGATTATATGTGATATACAAATCTTTAAGGCCTTCAAATTATCAACATGATTAAAAACCTGTTGTACTGTGCTGTTTTAAGAATAAGTTTTCTTTAAAAATAGCTTCTATTTTTATATCACCCTGAGCACTTACTGGACTTAAGCAACTTAGCTTGACTTGGTTATCCATATATATTTTTTTTTTTTTTTAGAAAGATAGTGTTTTAATTTGAGTATCAAATATGATACATCAGGCTTTAGAGGAACATTTATTTGTCATTATGATCTCTCAATCATCATTGTATTGCATTGCGTTATATGTTTTGCCATCCACAATAAAAACTACAAAGCTTTTAACATAAAATCAAGCATTTAACGATATTGTCACGCAAGAAAAATTTCAGAATTTGTCTGATAGTAAAATGATATCATATCATATATATTTCCATATTGTCTTACTAAGACAGAGATGCAAAGTGATAACTGATATTATATCCATTATCTTAGTCTGCTATACTGTTATTTATTTATTTTTTTTTATACTGTTATAAAAATCTCATTGATATACATTACAAGCTAATAGAATTTCATCTTAATTTTTGGACATAAAAAATATAAATATAATTCTTGAATATAGTAATATTCAAGTAATATTAAATATTCAACTATTTAAAAATTAATTATCTTTTCATTTTATTATATATATACATCGTCGTTCAAAAGTTTGGGATCAGTAAGATTTAATGTTTTATAAAGAAGTCTTTTCTGCTCATCAAGGCTGCGTTTATTTAATTAAAAATACAGGAAAAAACAGTAATATTGTGAAATATTATTGCAATTTAAAATGGTGGTTTTCTATTTTAATATACTTTAAAATAGAATGTATTCCTGTGATGAAATGCGGAATTTTCAGCATCAGTCTTCAGTGTCAAATGATCTTTCAGAAATCATTCTAATATGCTGATTTATTATCAATATTGGAAACAGTTGTGCTGCTTAATATTTTTTTTTGGAACCTGTGATATTTTTTCAGGATTCTTTAAAAAGAACAGCATTTATTTAAAATAGAAATATATGTATGTAAAATAGAAATATATACAGTATATATTGTGTGTGTTGCATATATATATATATATATATATATATAAACACATTGAAATTCTTTTTTTCGTGTGTGTTATGTGTAGGTGATGTGGACGGAGGACAGTAACAGGGAGATGGTGAGGGAAGTGGCTCCAGGTTTACAGCAGACATCTGTGCATAAGCTGCCCCTCGACACACTCCATCATAAAGGCATCAGCAGGGTCCTGCTGCGCTACAACCAGGCCTCTGCGCAGGACGTCCGGTAGGATGCTGCCCTATTTACAGGCCCCTGGTCTCACTTACAACATAAAGGACAGTTTTGGAACAAACTCTGCAGTGTCTGTGCCACTAGTGTAATGAAATGGAAATGCAAAAACCTGTAGTTGCGCTGTCAAGTGTGTAAAAGCTATTCATATATCTCTGTGTGTTTATTTTAATAGGCTGTATAATGAGAACAACATCAGTCTGACTCTGTATTCGGTGAACGAGCCGTGGCTGTATTCCCTGCTGTGGTGCAGTGGGGTGCCGTCCGTCTCCTCCGAGGCCCCGCAGGTGCTCAGGAAGGTGCACTATCCGCTCTGGCTCATGGTACGATCTCTCATCTGCTTGTAGATTATTCATTAAGCAACGGCACAAAGCCGTCGTGCTTTTCCAAGATATAAAATTGGTTAACATCTGCTGCTCTGGCCTTTATTCAAAATGAGAATCAGACTGCCTTTAGTATTTTTTTTTTCTTTCTAGAATAACTCAAAAATATGATAAATATGTTAAGGGACAAATGAATGATTGAGATAATTAACGACATTTGTATATAATATATATTGATAATATTACCCCATTTAATATAGTATTAATGAGCAGGTTTTATATTTGGTAAAAAATAAGGGTGAAAAAATAAGCTAGCAATAGCTGCAATATATATTCTCTTGCGCCGTCTAGTGGTGTGTGTGCCTCATTAACGTTTGTATCTTTTTCTAGAGTCCAGATGAGTACTGCTTGATATGGATCTCTACTGATCTCATTTCCTTTGCTGTAGTTCTGGGAATATTTATATTCCAGAAGTAAGTGTCCACTTGTTTGACATGGTATGCTGTAGATTATAGGGATAATGTTTTATTCAAAGTAAGACCTAGTTCTAGTTCTGTTATTTTTGTATTATTTATATACTGTTGTAGTATTTATTCATATTTTGAATTCGCTTTTATTTTTATATGTTTTCATTTTATTTAGTTTAGTTTAAGTTTTAGTAATTATTTGCTTTTGTCATTTTTTTTGGTTTTATTTTTATATTTTTTTTATTTAAATTTATTTCAATTTTAGTACTTCAATTTATTTTACCTTTTCCATTATTTATAATGAAAAAGTTTGTTGCCAAGACAACAATTTATAAGTTTTGTTTAAGCTTTTCATCTAACATTTTATTTTATTTTATTTTTCCAATTAGTTTTAGATTTAGTTTGTTAACAGAAAAAAAACTTTCAAAGTCCTTCTTTCCAACTTTCCAATACATATGCTAAATTACTTCAATGAAATTTTAATCTCTTAAGAAATCATGTCAATCTCTTTTTGAAACAATAAAGTATAAGCAATATTTATAGAAAGTTAAAGTATCCTATATGCAAATATTAAGTTTGTTCTACTAAATAAATGTTTTAATAACATTTTAATTATTTTAACAATTTTATATTCTGTGTGAATATAAATTTTTTTTTTTTTTTTTTTTTTTTTTTTTTTTTTAAATGCTTAAATTCACCTGAAGTACAGTTTTGGTCTGAAAGAAAATATGACTCTGAGTGTTGTAGTAATGAAAGCTAAAGTTTGTTTAAACTCACTCCTAAAACATAGTTAACAAAAATGAAATAACTTTGCTTGTATTGTTTCACACAATCAAATAGTATGTTGTAGTTTCATCAGATGTAATTAAATACAGCTTCCTATTGGGAATTCACATTGTTTGACCTTTACAAAACAAATATTAATGCATCCTGAAACATAATTACTCCAGAGAGAGAGAGAGAGAAAAGGAAGGATAAGAAGAAAATGTGTTTGCATTGATGTTGTTTTCATTATAATGTTTAATGTTGGAGATCAGCATCACTGGTAAATGTATGAACTGAAAACTCAATGTTATGTTGAGCTCTGGATCCTCTACGTTTGCTGCGCTTGCCATAGTGACATTTGCATCTGCTTTTCTGAACTGACCTCTTAATTCTCTCCCTTTCTTTTACTCTTGTACCCTTTCTTCCACCTCTCCTCCTCTTCTTCTTGCTCTCTGCCTGATGTGCATGCTCCTCTTCTCTGCTGCATTCTGGCATCTCTCAGCTATCACATGATCAGGTAATTGGGTCAGTGCTGTTGGCCCATGCTGCCAGTGTATATCTCCCTTTCTTGCCCTTCTTTCTCTGTATAACCCTGTTTCAATCTATCTGCCTGGATCTTTTGTTCTACCTGTATTTTGTCAATGCTATCACTAACTCTTCTCACTAAACCACTGCCCACATGATTAAACTTTTAATATCACTGCTTATCATGTAACATATAATTAATACATAATTGAGGTACATTATGAGGAATGACTTGGATTAAGGTTCACTAACAGGAAAATATACTTGAGGATTCTGTGAGAGAGTCACACAAAAAAAAAAAAAACGTATTTTTCGGGGGGTAATTTGAACAGATGGTCATTAAAACTGTAGATTAACAGCCTTTTTTATTTAATACATACACTGCCGTTCAAAAGTTTGAGATCAGTAAGATTTTTTTTTTTTTTTTTTTTAAAGAAGTATCTTCATCAAGGCTTATCTATTTGATCAAAAATGCAGAATTTTTTTTTATTTTGTGAAATATTATTGCAGTTTGAAATAAGTTTTCTATTTTAATACACTTTTAAATATCATTTATTCCTGTGAAGCAAATCTGAATTTTCAGCATCATTACGCCGGTCTTCAGTAGTGTCACATGATACACTACATGATACACTACTATTCAAAAGTTTGGGGTCAGTAAAGTTTTTCTTTTTCTTTTTTTTTTTTAAATAAAGTAATACTTTTATTCAGCAAGAATGTGTTAAATGGATAAAAAGTGATAGTAAAGACTTGTATTGTTTGAAAAGTTTTCAGTTTTGAATAAATGCTGTCCTTTTTAACTTTTTATTCATCAAAAAAATATTAAGCAGCACAACAGTCTCAACACTAATAATAAATCAGCATATTAGAATGATTTCTGAAGGATCATGTGACACTGAAGATTAGAGTAATGGCTGATGAAAATTCAGTGTTGCGTCACAGAAAAAAAAAAAAAATTTAAAGTATGTTAAAATAGGAAACAAATATTAGAAATTGCAATAATATTTCAGAATATTACTTTTTTTTTCTGTATTTTTGATCAAATAAATACAGCCTTGATGAGTATAAGAGACTGCATTAAAAAACATTAAAGATCTTACTGATCCCAAACTTTTGAACGGCAGTGTACATCTAAAATTTTAGGAGCTTAGTATATTATTTATACACAACTTTTTAAATCTTTGGGATTGGTAAGATTTTTTTTTTTCATGTTTTTAAAAGATATCTATTTATTTGATCAAAAATACAGTAAAAATAGTGGTATTGTGAACTTAAAATAACTGTTTTTTATTTTAATACATTTTAAAATGTCATTTTATTCCTGTGATGGTAAAGCTGAATTTTCAGAAGTCATTATTCCAGTCTTCAGTGTCACATGATCCTTCAGAAATCATTCTAATATGCTGATCTGTGTGTGTTTGTGTGCACGTGATCACAGGTGGAGAATGAGCGGGATGCGTAGCTACAACCCAGAGCAGATCATGCTGAGTGCAGCCGTCAGGAGATCCAGTAGAGATGTCAACATCATGAAGGAGAAGCTCATCTTCTCTGGTGAGAGCCACCTAACCACATCCTTTTGACGTTTCTTATATTGCATGTGTATGAGAGTGCTATTAGTAAGCTTATTACACTGTGCTATGAAATACTTGATTCTGATAAAATATTTGTGTAATAATCACTAAACTACATATTTCACCATTATCCATGACAAAATACTTGTGATATATGTGACCCTGGACCACAAAACCAGTCATAAGGGTCAATTTTTTGAAAATGAGATTTATACATCATCTGAAAGCTGAATAAATAAGGTTTCCATTGATTTATGGTTTGTTAGGATATGACAGTGTTTGATTGACAAGATACAACTATTTGAATATCTGGGATCTGAGGTGCAAAAAAATCAAAATATTAAGAAAATTGCCTTTAAAGTTGTCCAAATGAAGTTCTTAGCAATGCATATTACTAATCAAAAATTATGTTTTGATATATTTCCGGTAGAAAATTTACAAAATATCTTCATGGAACATGATCTTTACTTAATATCCTAATGATTTCTGGCATAAAAGAAAAATAGATAATTGTGACCCGTACAATGTATTTTTGGCTATTGCTACAAATATACCCGTGCTACTTAAGACTGGTTTTGTGCTCCAGGGTCACATATGTTCATGTCTCACATATTACTCCACAATGCCTCTCTTTTCATACCAAGAAGTTAGAAAAGCTCATTAGCTCCATCTTGTGACTCAAGTCTGAAGGACTTCAGTATGCATTTTAAAGGAATAGTTCACCCAGAAATGTACATTTGCTGAAAATGTACTCACCCTCAGGCCGTTCAAGATGTAGATAGAGATGTGGAGAAATTTAGCATTCCATCACTTGCTCACTTGTATCCTATGCAGTGAATGGGTGCCATCAGAAGTCCATCAGGTAATGTCTTGTAAAAAGAAAAGCTGTGTGTTTGTAAGGTGATGTTTTTATCAGCTGTTTGGACTCTCATTCTGACTGCACCCATTCACTGCATAGGATCCATAGGTGATGTATTTCTTTGATAAGTAGCTGTGTAATAAGTGGGATAATGTACAGCCAGCGTTCATCATCACAAATTAATCTCCTTCAGAGCATCACAAGTTCCCTCTGTCAGGGGTTATTTTGCGATTATTTTCCAGTTGACTGTACACGTTGCATGCAACATGTTTTTGGATTAATATTGTGTGTGCATGTATCCCAACAGTGTTTGCATGCCTCTGTGTGTGTTTTTGCCCTGTCTCTAAGGTCAGCCACAGTAGCTGTCCACCTCCTGGGTTTGAGTCTGTCACCGCATCCCTTTATCCCATTCCATCTCATTCCCTCCCCTCTCCCTCCTGTCTCTCACTGTCTACCACCATCCCATCTCTTCCTGCATCCATTCTTCCATCAATCCATACTCCACTGACATCCCACAGCTTGAATGATTGCTCATGCAGGGCTGTAGCATCAATAGCCAGGGTAACTGTGGCCTGCGTATGGTGAGTATGAGGGTGACGATAACTAACCCGATCACTGAGATATCTGGAATTCACAAAGAAGATCTACAGTTTGCTTTTTCACTAGTGGCTCTGTTCTAGGTAACTATAGGTAGCTACTGTATAAGAAAGCATATTGAAACCTCATGTTGGAGTGTAATACTGTCTTTGGCCAAGATTGTAAGACAGTTTTTTTGAAATTGAGATTTATACATCTGAAAGCTGAGTAAATAAGCTTTCCATTGATGTATGGGTTGCTAGGATTGGACAATATTTGACTGAGATACAACTATTTGAAAATCTGGAATCTGAGGGTGCAAAAAAAATCTAAATACTGAGAAAAAATTCTTAGCAATGCGTATTACTAATCAAAAATTAAGTTTTGTTGTATTTACAGTGGAAAATTTACAAAATATCTTCATGGAACATCATCTTTTCTAAATATCCTAATGATTTTTGGCATAAAAGAAAAATCGATAATTTTGACCCATACAATGTGTTTTTGGCTCTTGCTACAAATATACCTGTGCTACTTAAGACTGGTTTTGTGGTCCAGGGTCACAAATATCCATCTTATAAGGTAGAAAAAGCTGTTTTGAAGTGGTTTTACATTAGATTCACACCTGTGATGCCTAATAAAGGCAGCTCACTAGGGTTAGGAACAGAGCCAGTGTATCTCAAGTATGATTGAAGATCCTTAGTTTGAAATTTTAGTGGAGGTCTTGTAAACGTTGTGGGCGTTAAGCGTAATTTGTATTGCCTCCTTTTGTCTTGTTCCACAGAGGTGAGCAACGGAGTCACCAGCGATGAACCCTATACGGAAAATGGATTTAACTACTATACCAATTAAGGCATTGCGCATTGACTCGTGGAACGAAAACTTACATCACATCCTGATCAAGCTTGTGGTATCTCCTCTGAACTACTGACTCAACTCTTAGCCTGCTGTTTCTGATGGACCCTTGTACAGAAAATTCTTCTTTTTTTTTTCTTCCACTATTAAGTTGCTTGTTTTAAATTCTGGCCAGAAGTAGGAAGTGCGGTTCTTCTGTTGACTATTACCAAATCTGTGGCCTCTTCCCCTGTGTAACACTTGAGGATCCTGGAATGCCCGTTACTTGCTTCGTATTGAAAGCATGCCTGTGATAATGTAGTGGATTTTATCTGTCGGTTTTTGGGGATTTTATTTTTTCTAATCTTCCATAGCCAGCCAATGTGGAGTATAATGTATTATGTCAGTGTTTTTTTAAGTTTTTTTTTATTTCTAGACCTTAGTTTGGTGTGATATTCACAGTCTAATGATGCCTTCTGTTCAAACGGTTGGTGTTTACAGAGTGCCTGCCTTTAGCCTTCAAGTTATATTTGCTGTATTTAATATAACACCTATTTAACATGTGGTTCAGTTGTCATTTTGGAAGGAAATCACCCAGCCTTATTGTCTTGGTCGGTATGATGCCAGATTACATGGAAAACTTGTTCGGCATACATATCTGTGGTTTAATTTGTGAACAGTAAAAAAATCCCCTAGTTAGGTTGAAATGGTGAATTACAGAAACCAAAACTTAAAGATCCATGAAAAAGGGTCTGTTTGGATTGTGTAGTTGAACACTGTTTATAAAGGAAGCTGGCTTGGAGTTTCAATGCAGTGTAATATTACTTGGACACTGTCCTATAATAAAAAGTGGTTTTGAATATTGTTCAGTGATTTTATTTTTTTTAAATGTTACATTGTCATTTTAGTCTCAACCTTTTTGTTTGAGTAGCTTTTCATGTATTAAATATTTTGTACAGGGCTTCCCTTCGCTGAGATGTCCTGACCCTTTACTTAATATTGTAAATGTGAGATGTGACATTGTTTACAGTGGCTTGTGCTGTCACACAGAGGATGAGGCTGAACGATTATGCTGTTTGATGTTTTTATTTTGTATTGATGTGTTTTAGAGGTCAATCAATTAAAAAAAACACTGCAGTTTTAACAAGGTTTGTTTTTATTTGCACAGTACTTAAATGATACACACAAACCAGGTTCTGTGCATAATGCAACATGAAATGGTACAGGACTGTACAAAAATAGAATAAGAATTCAGTATTTCTATATCAGTTACAGGAAAGGGTTGAATATGCATTCACACTGATAAATGTATAACTGTTTTCCCTTTTGACTTTGTGCAATGTTCTGAACTCCTCTTCTGTATGTAAAGTGCATTAAACTATGTTCACGCTTTGCATAATATATTTTCACCTCTAATATTGAGCTCTTAGCATTATATAAACAAAACAGGCCAACACAAAAAGCAGCATCTTTTTTTGGTCCATGTGGTTAATTATACTTCACTTTTTAATATGCAGAAAAATGTGAAACTAAACACGAAATAAATTATATATATCTATCTATCTCTTAATTCACATTCTTATAAAAGCTTCAGTTTGAAGATTTAATGAACTTAATACCACATTGGTCATGCTGGTATTTTAAATTATTAATATTTAACAGTTGGCAGGTGGTATTACAGTTTACTAATACTTAACTCTATTAGAAAAAAAAAAAAAAAAAACTCACAAAAAGACAGTAAGTCTTTAAAAATAAAGTAAAATCAGACTATGCTTAGTCTACGGTACACATTTGCTAGCTGAACTCACAACTAGCCTTGGCAAAATAAATAAATAGCTGAGATTGGAATGATTATTCAGTTATATACAAACAGCTGCTTCCCTGAATACAACATCAGTAAACCTGCCAAAACCAGTTGTCAAAGACTTATTGCACAGTTAGTACCAGTTAGGCACACAGATGACAATAACCGATATGGTCTCAAGAAGACACTTGCTCAGGATAACAGGGGAAAAACATTCTCTCAACACTATTTATATAATGGAGAACTAAATAAATACTCTGCAACTATTCTGAAGATAAATGTATAAATTGTAATTCAGGCCAACAAGTCCAGATGTTAAGTACAAATGCTCCAGTAACCATTGTGTTTGGCCCGATCAGGAATTCATTGCAAAGCTAATAAATTTAAGTAAGCAAAAACATAAAACACACACAGTTTAACCGGTTTTTGGTTTGTTGGCACATAGCAGTCACATGACAAATACCCAAGTAGCAGTTCAATTCTAACAGTTTCAGTTTCAGCTGAAGTTGGTCTTGCGAAGGTGCCTGTTGGGAATTTCAATTGCGCTGACCTGGAGAGGCCAAGAGCCGCCCATGATGCCTGCTTGAATGGCCACCCCAGTCACCACAGCCAGGTCAGGGTCCACAGAGGTGTTTGGTTCCTTCCCAAAGTACTGACTAATGAGCTGTCTAATGCGAGGGATTCTCGTAGACCCTCCCACCAGGACAATCTCATCCACTTCCTCTTTCTCTAGATGGCCCTCTATGAGGACAGTCTCAATGGGTGCCAGAATCTTCTGGAAGAGATCTGCATTCAGCTCCTCAAAGAGTTCCCGTGTCAGCTTCTCCTGAAACAGGGCTTTTTCCTCCTGCGCTCCGTTCGCTCCTGTTGTCTGCAGGTGAAGAGGAACTCGGAGATGAACGTGAGGCTCCTGGGTGAGGTTGAGCTTGGCTGCCTCCACGGCCTGTCGGAGAAGGTGGATGTCTTCTTTAAGAGTAGGAGGCATGCCGTACTGCTGCCGCACTCGCTCGATGGTGTACTGCAGCAAACGCTGGGTGAAGTCCTGTCCTCCAAGCTTGTTATTACCTGTGGAGATAAAGGCCATGTGTTAATCTCGTGCTGAAACAGGATGAGGGTTGTGCACCTGATGTGACACCATTTCCCTGTGTGTTTGGTAAATGTCAGTGAGGTTTTGGTGAGATTGCACTACCCAAAACCTTGTAACCTAAATACCCATTGAGGTCAAACCAGAGAGCCTGGGGAAAAACATGGTATGTGTTTTAAAATACAAAAGGTCATAACCAGGGTCCCTACATTCTCTAAAAGAATTTTATAATCATTTGTGATGACTGTGTAAGGATTTGAAAAAAAACTCACAAAAAATGATTTCCAGTCAAAAAATACTGTAGAACTGAACTAGAAAAACTAAAAAAAAAAATTCCATGACATTTTAATTAATATATTTAGATTTTAATATTAACGTATTATAATTTAAAGCTGTATAATATCATATTTTATATTTTAAAGCTACATGCAGTGGTGTGGAGAGTCATTTGAACTCCTAACCGTTTCTATAAAACGGTTTCAATATATATTAAAATGTTTTAATTAAGCATGGTGTGGGTCGCTTTCCTCGATGTATTTCGGCGTGAAGAAATGACTTGACCCGGACTGTTTCGCGCCGCGCGTGCGATACGTCAAAGCGTAGTGTTGTTTGAGGATACGACGCGCGAAAATTAAACGGCTGAATATCCGCTTTGCTAGCAAAACAACCGGACAGTTGGTACTTGTACGGCTAAAGAAGCAGAAAATATCTCAAGCCACAAGACAGAAAAACCGACAAAGACAAAAAAACGAGCGAAAACATCGGTATGGGACACAGGTTGAACGATTTAACAACGGAGAAAATGCTGAGTCGCCTCTCTTTTTTTTGTTGGACAGGACAGGTAAGGGAATTCATTATTGTGACAAAGAAAAACGCTTTATAAAATGATAAACCTGGCAATCAGGCCTTTAAACCACTTTAAAGAAAAATGTGAAAATGATAAAGGATTATGCATTTTATATATTTGAAGAAAAACTGCGAGCCGAACGAAAATGCAAATTCGCTGTCTGCCAGGAAGTGGCGCTTATGGAAAAGTAGAAATAGCATTGCGCTAATAAACACTATTAGTTACGCTATAATATAGCGGCAGGACGACAGAACAAAAACATCTCTTCACAAATCAAGTGAATGGTTAGAAAGACTACAAGTTTTACAAGCTTCAAATTTCTTACATCTGTAAATGGACATCGGCTGAATCCTATGTTGATGTGTAAATTACAATAAACTTTTTGGCAACCATATACAACTATGCTTCATGTTACACCCATTATTTCTTCCTCCTCTTTGCTTTAATAAACAAACTTGCAGTAATGGGGGAAATACAGAGCAGGATGTGTCTCAAATATGTAAATAACATAAAGCAGCTCTGCCCATTAATAGCCACACAAATATACCTACCATAGTAAAATCTCTGCTAGTTGATACATTTATAATTTCATATCACTCAGCTCACCTGCCATTGCTCTGGTAAGGAACATCCCACCCTGCTTATTGAGAAGTGACACATCTAGTGTTCCTCCTCCCAGATCCACCACCAGCACATTAAACACTTCTGCTTTATGCAGTCCATAAGCCATTGCCGCTGCTGTGGGCTCGTTGATCACCCGTACGATGTCCAGCCCTGATGAAGAAGACATGCATAGTGATTGATCAGTTAACTATTACAGATTTTAACCAGAACATTAACTTTTACAAGGCTAACTGTACTGATTTCTACGGAAACCCTTTTCCACCACGGAATATAAATAAATAAAAAAGGTAACTGCAAAATAAGTCAGAATTGAGAGATATAAACTCAGAATTCGGACTTTTTTCTTGCAATTCTGACTTTTGTCCTCTGAGCTCTGAGTTTTCTAATTCCTAATTTCCTAATTGTGGATTTCTAATCAAATGGTTGGCTTTTGCAATTAATGTACACCTTAAGAAGTGAGTAGTAAACTGACCGGCTAGGTTAGCGGCTCTTATGGTGTAGTTTCTTTGCCTTTCATCAAACTCTGCTGGCACCGATATGACGGCTTTATCGACAGGTACTCCCAGTTGTTTCTCTGCCATCTTTTTCATTTTCAAGAGGAGACGAGATCCGATGAATTCAGGAGTAACTGTGAAGGTGCTATTTGTAGAGACTAAAAATTCTGCACTCCCGTTGTTGAATATCACCTAAAATAGTAAAAAGTAAATGTTAGAGACACTACAAGCAGTGCAAGATCAATTAAAGAGTGTAAAATATGAAATGTGTACCTTAAACGGGTATCGTGCGCTCTCTTTCTCTAAAGTCTCTTCGTCGAAAATCTTCCCTATAAATCTCTTGGCGTCATAGATTGTGTTTTGAGGATTTATGTCAGACAATTCCTGGCCCTCATGTCCAGAAAACACACCGGTGGGAGTGAATGACACCACACTCGGAATGCTTTTGCGACCTTTGTCATCTTCAATAACCTCAATCTCGCCTGTGCCAGGCTGAAACACTCCCACAGAGCAGAAAGTGGTCCCAAGATCCAACCCAATAACCCTGGGCTTCGGAGGGGGCAGGTACTGCTGTCCCAGATACCCTGCCAGGAACAAAGCCAGGATGACAGAACCTGTAGGGACACACAAAATATATATGACTAAGAAAAAATGGTGAAATCAGGAAATGATTCTGTTGTTATATACCATAGAACTTAATGGTTACCATACTGTACGTATATATCGTTCATATGTATTACAGAAGAAAACAATAAAACACGGAAAATCTTGACCATATTCCTGCATGCGTTGATGCCCAAAAATGCTGTCTACATAGGTAGCTAACTAGGTTTTGAGAGACAGCCGCTGTAACATCTGTAGTATAAAAAACGGACGCCAGCTGTGTCTATAAATGGTGTATAAAATCAGCTGATCTTTGAGACTGACTTCTTTAGTCTCAAGCTGGACAACATCTGTCTGTCTGATATACCGGTAGTTATCCACGTACAGTCGTTATTTGGGACTTTCATGCTAGATGCGTCAGTTCTATTTCTAGCTAACGGCTACATGAATGGTTATTCTGTTCAGTTTGACATGCATCTTTCCGAGAAAATAATTTTAATTGGACACTTACCTATTAAGGACATTTCCCCGGCCATGTTTCCAACCCAATATGTTATGGATAACCGTATAAGAGATGTTCATTCAGTATCTGCGCCGACTACATACACGTCGACCTAATACGGGCTGTTGGGCTGATGGGGGTTGTAGTTCTTTTAATCAGTCGCATGGTTACAAATGTAACAGGAACTGCTGCTGTTAACTACATTTCCCAGAATGCACTGTAAAGCACAAGCGGACTTCTGCACAACTTCCTGTTATTTTTTTGAGTTTCGAAATCGGAGACTTTAAGAAATTCAGCATTGTAAGTGCGCAAGACAGTATACATGGTACAAACAACAACAACAATAATAATAATAATAATAATAATAAATAGTAATAAAATACATTAGTACGCCCACGTAGTACGGAAAACAAATATCAAATGTAAGTTGTAATTAAAAAAATATTGGCAAACCTGCATTTACGAATTATGAGTAGTATTAATTATTATTTATCAAGTATAAATATTATTCCACTATATCATCATGTGCATATGTTCTGAGTTTGAATACATAAATAAATGTGGTCACACACATATATATTTCCTGCCACAAGACCTTAGTAAAATTTATAATAAATATGAAAACTTTTTTTTTTTAATACAACTGACAAACTATAAACTTAAGTGTTTTGTTTCAAAGAACTTTTTCATTTTCCAAAAATAAACATTTTTAGGTGGGATCAAAATTGTATCAGTAAATATTAGTCATTAGCAATATATATTAGCATATTGATCAGAGAGAGGAGTTGCATATTAATCCAGGTAAAGGATGGAAACTAAAGTGCTTTGAAACGAAACCTCCATATCACATTATTGCATGTGACTAGTCATCTGGAAACTCATCCCACTAAACACCTCCCAAAACCAAAGTTATTTTGAGAACAAATGTAAAGTTAATAGTATTATTTTTAGCAGCAGTAGCAATGTGTATTCAAACACAGAAATATGAGGAAGAAAAGAAAGCTGAATAATAAATAATTCATTTTTTAATAATATTATATACAATTCAGTCATGATAAACATGTAAAAGCTGTAAAAATTTCTCACACACAAGTATGTTGCAGTAAAAGTTCAAATGACATCTACATTAACAGAAATAGGTAACATCACCATAACATCACCACAAAGCTGAACAAAGAATGTGTAAATACAAAACAGAAGTACATCTAAATGAAAGACGAGCACACATTGTGACAAAAGGAAACATATTAACAGAGTTCTGTGTCTGTAGCTTCAACATGAAATGATATCAGGAGAGAGACATTAGATAACTCTCAGCTGTCAGGACACTCTGCAGGAATAAAACAACCCGAGTCTCTGGGACAGTCATTATCTTCGTCTTCCTCCTCATCGCCCTTCATCTCTCCCTCTTCGTCTTCTATAAGCCAAAGCAAAGAAAGGTTAAATCTCTCATACAAACTCCTGCTTGTTAATTTCATCTCTGCCGAACAAATCAGGTTTGCGTTAGCGCAAAAACCCAAATGAAATTAATGTTAATTAAATGACAGTATGTCTTCCTGGTTATTATCCCACACTCATATCAGCCAGAGCAGCCACCTGCTCACACAGTGAGCCCACATCCAAACGCCAATTAATCCTGACCTGCATTTACAGGAAAAGGATGTTCCTGACTGCACATAGAGTTATAGACTAAATTGTAATACTGGACTCGCAGCCTGACTCTAGTATTTCAAAAAGGCAGAATTTCATCAAAACACAAAAACAGACGATGCAAAGATTGCGGTATCTGTGTCCTTCCTGAGGCTTGCTGACATAATGTTTCCTGAGATGGACACACAGAATACCAAAATATAGTTTTGCCCACAGCTGTCAATGAAACTGCTTGTATTGATACTCACTGCTTGTGACATAGAGGCAGTCTGATGCAGCCAGCAACCTGCGTCTGTGTTCTGGATCGGTCACATTCAGCTCAATCAAATGCCTCTCTTTCAGGTGTTTGAGATCATCTACTGTCTGGTAGCCATTGAGGAGTAAAGAAGATGCATATTCCTGTGACAAAAGAGACTTCAAACATTAAAATGTGCAATACAGCTATAAACTATCTAGTCAAAGACAAATTTATGGACATTTTTAATGGACATTTTAGGGGAATTATCTTGCACTTGCACTAAATCATATATGTCCACTAGTGTGGATGTGAATGAACATTTTTAATTCATTCTCTAGGGAGCTGAGTGTTTGTTTATTTATTTATTTATTTACTTTTTTTAGTGGGATTGATATGTAGAAACAATGGGTGGAAGTGTCAAAGTATTCAGAAATATGCCATTAAAAAAGTGGCAGTATAATTTACTATTATAGCATTATTATTTTTTGGTTTGGTTTTTATTTTTATATTCATTTTATATTTTTTGTAAGTACGTTTTGTGTTTTTGTCATTTTTATTAAACATTAATTATAAATCTGTTATTTATTATTTTATTAATATATTTATATACTCTTCTGTATTACTAATATATAATTTATATTGTTATTTATATTAGTTTAGTACTTTAACTTAAAATTATTTATTTCAGTTAGTTTACAAGGCAACATTTTTTAATCTAATATTTATATTTTATTTTATTTTATTTTAGCTTTTTTCAGTTACAGAAAATTGTTTATAATAGTTTTTATTTTAGTTAACAGTTAAAATACTAGTGGCTGCCAATCAGTGTGAGGTGAAGATAGTGACATTAAAATCCACGGATAGTTTTCTGTTGGATTTTGCAGGATTGAGCAGGTGAGCATGAAGGATAAGTGATGTTTCTATGTGTGTACATGTATACACGTGTGGTTATACCTCTAAATTAAGTCTCTCTAATAACTCCAGAAGCGTATTTGGTCGTGGCTTCTTGCATACTTTCACAGGTCTTATTTTTGGGACCTCCTCCTCTTCTTCCTTCTCTTTCTCAGGCAGAACATCCACATAAATAAACTTGAAATTTCCCACTTTATTATTAAGCATGCCAGTCCATATGCCCATAGGTGGTTTACTTATGACGCTGATGATGTCTCCCACCTGAAAAAGATCACCAACACCATTAACTTACTGTTGGCAGTTAATGTTTCTCCTTTAAAATTGTGCTGATTAATTCAACTGGATTCAATCTTGAATAAAAAAAATCACAATTTTTATTTCACCTTCAATTTGAGGGAGTCTGTATCATATGGACTGGGGAAAAAGTCTGTATGTACTTTAGCTCGCCCGCAGAACTGCCCCGTGTAGGGCACTTCCTCCTCCAGTTTCAGGCTGTCTCTGTTACTGGATGCATCTGAATTGCTAGCCACACCACCTGAGCCAATAAATACAAAAACAAAAAGAGTATGATTACAATGTCAAATCACTTTCCACTTCAGTCGCTTGTGTGTAGATACTTACTGGATGAGCTCTGTCCACTGTAGAGGCTTTCTAATGAGTTGCTGGTTTGGTCTGAGCTCTTCTCTGCTGGAGACCCATTCTCTGTTTCTCCCTCAGTGTCGTCACCCTGCACCAATCAAAATATCAGTCTGGATATTCGTATGAACTATTTTACAGATTAAAAAGGGAGAACTGGGGTTGGTGGTTTCAGGGGTTGGTCATGATTTCTGGGTCATAAGGTACACTCTCAAGGTACACAACTGTCACTGGAGCAGTACCATTTCAAAAGGTACTACTAATATTCACATTTAAGGTACTAATATATACCATTTAGCTTTTGGACCTTAGGGTATGGCTTTGTATTGTACTATTGTATTGTATAAAGACATCCTGTAAGTTTCAGAACTCAAAACTTTCTCGTTAGTCTAAAAACAGCTTGTATTGAAGGCAGTCTGCCAAAACAACAGGTTGTGGAATGTGTCACTTTATGACGTAATAGTGTGGCTAAACACTGCTCCGCAGAAGAAGATGAACGCCTGCTTCTACGTCACTGCCTGTTAAGCCCCGCCCACCGATTCACGCACATAGAAGGTGAATGACAAGTGCGGCAAACGCAGGTCTACACAGAAACCCAATGATAAACTTTATTTAATGAAACACTGCAATGTCCATCTGTGAAGGATAGGATGTCAAACACACACAACTGTTAGCCAATCATAGTAGTGGGCATTTACTTCCGAATCTACCATGCCTATTCAAACGGAGCGTTCTGATAAGGGGGGGTCAAAACAGGACAGAAAATAGACTATTACTTCTAAATTATGATGTTTTTTGATGTAAAAGTCTTGATAACGTTACAAGTGGACCTCAAAGAAGAGTACAAAACAAAGGCAGTTCATGAACCCTTTAAAATATATTAGTTAATAGAGATGGAAACCAGCTATATATTGATATAGACATTTAAGCATTGATGGTATCATATAATAATTCATGTAAAATAATATAGTTAATTCATAGCTGATCTGAATATATATATGTTTTTCATTTTTATATATATTTAAAAAACATTTTAGTAATAGTAATAATACTATTAATATTAATATTAGCATTTCTTTAAATGTGCCAACCAACCCCCAGTCTCTCCTGTACAATCTGATGAACTGCTGATATTTGGGTAATAAAGAACTTGTTGCTTAATCATTGTCAGTAATCAAATGAGGAACTTGCATTGTGACTCACCATGTCCTCAGAGTAGGATTTGACGTGTTTCTTGGCCATCCGTTTGCGCATAGTCATCGAGATGGCTTTCATCTTTTTTCCCAAACGTCCTGGTTTCTCGCAGTTTTCTGCTGTTGATTCGCCATCTGCCTGTTTTATACACACAAAAAACACAATATGTTTTTTTAATCCTTTCGCGTATAAAAAATCCTCAATCCAGTGGTCAGTTAGACAGCTGTAATTACAATAGGCTGCTGGTTTTTTATTTAAATAGACAGGGAAAAATATTTTATGAGTAAACACATATTATAATGGGGCATAAACTCTCAGATTAATAAGTGCCTTATTCATGCAAATTTCTCTTACCTCAGGTGCTCCATTTTCCTCAAGTCTGGAAGGGGAGTGTTGATTTCTGAATGTGTCAAATCTTCCAAAACTGGTGGATCGCTGTGACAGGTAAATAAAACAGACCACATTTATAACCGATATAACATCAAGGCACGTGCTACATGTACATTACTTTGCATAAAACAAAAATTGTCCTTATACTGTCACTGTCATCAAGTTATAGAGCACTCCAGTACATTAAACAACACTTGATATGTCATCGTTTAACATTTTTCAATTTGATAAAAACACTGAAAGATTCATAATCTGCTCAAAACCTGTCAGCTCTTCCACAGGAAAATGCAAATAATTATCTATATTTAAAATCCATGTAATCTCAATCAAATAGCAAACTGTGGTATCATTAGAACCGTTCTCGTGAATTTGACCTTGACAAAGCTGTTCACACTTGTTCAATAATGCTGTGTGGTGTCAAGCTGTTTTCTTTTTGTTACATTGTTCTTAGAAATGTCCACTTTCTTGGTCTATTTTCAAATGTCAGATCTACTGGCAGCACTGCATGATACATCTATTATAACCTAATATATCTGAGCTACTTGAATAACACCTTCAAATTATTACCTGAAATATTAAGATACATTAATAAATCCTACCTTAGGTTTAAGACTTTTTGGTTTGTCTGATGCATTTGAAGCAGCCCTTTGAAGCATTGCCTTGATGTGTGCGTTCAGTTCTTCCTTAAAATGAAAGTCTAATCTGAAACTAGCGGTTTTACCTCTCAGCTCCACAAGTGTAAGAATGCAATGTCTCAGCAGAACAAGCGATTACAAGAACTTCCTTAAATCACACAGGATGTGAACCAATGCGCGTTCTGTCTATTATCAAGGCATCAGTTCTACAGGGGAAAAACACTAAATGCTTGAGTCTGCATTTTGTGGTTTACCACTTCACAGTCATTTCGAGTAACACAAATTCAGTAAGTGGGACTCTGGCACACAGAAAAAAAAAGAATTTCCATAGAGGTGCTTTTTATAATTATTGAACACTCCTTGCATCATATTAGTTTCATGAAGGCCCTCAGATTGTGGAATAGATGCAAGAATCTGTGCTTCCACTGTTTTTCATATAACTTTTATGATTAATGTCACATTTGTAATTACAGGAAAAACTATAAATATACTCAAGTGAAAGCTTATTAATTAAAATTCATTTTGTCCTTTGCCCAAATTGCAAAATCCGGTCTCTGCTTAGGGGAAGTAGCTCCACTGCATGCAAGGAAGTGGACCCATACTTTTGAAACACTTCCTGTCTACTTTCACAACTATCAGTTAGGAATTTTTGTGCAAAACTGCACAACAACGTGTTTTATCTGACATCTGTCTTATGTATTTTGCATATGCAAAGCATGCTAGTTATGTGAAGAATTAAAATCCAACCTTTATATATGTAGAAAACTATAAGTAAGCCATAAATATGTTTACTGTCCTAAACAATTTGCTCTGTGTATTGAAAAACATTGTTTCACCAGCAACATTGTCTCAACCAATGACATGAGTTTGAGGGTGGGACTATTGATTGAGTGGCCAATGGAAGATGGGGAGAGTGTTCTGAAAACCTGTTTGAAAATAATTATCATTTTGCAATTACATTTTGCATTGCTAGAGGCACAACAATTAAACACTTCTGATTTAATTCTAAAAAGACCTACTTAAAAATACAGATTGGTGTACAAGGCATGAACTGACCAATAGTGTTGAAGAAAACCTTACAGACAATAACAGCCTAATCCAGCTGTGTGCAGTCGGCCATAGCAAAATCCAAATCCAGGATTACAGCATTATAACCTATTTCTTAAAGCACTACAAGCCTTTGAAAACAAACAGCTCTTCCTAACCTTTTATGAGAGCTTCACTTTATCTGAGAGTGATACAGTGTAGTTGTTCACTCTTACTCAGTGCTAGAAAGATGATACATATGAAAGTCCAGGAAACAGGAAAAGATTATCACTTTACATGGTCTCTATATACCTTCAGAAAACACTAGAGGTCATCACCCTGAAGTGTGTGAAAATATCACTGGTTGGCAAGACAGGACATCTTCGAGAATCTTATATTGCAATAATAACATGCATTTAGTACTTGATAGGAGGTTGATAGCTTGAGTTTGTCACATGAATTAAGAAGCTTGGATGGTTTGTGTTTTTATACAAGCACTTTGCACAGAATAATGTGCACCAAATCAGCATATTAGAATGATTTCTGAAGAATCATGTGACACTGAAGACTGGAGTAATGGCTGCTGAAAATTCAGCTTTGCCATCACAGAAATAAATAACATTTTAAAATATATTAAAGGGTTCATATGATGGTTTTTTTTAAAGATCATTAGTTTGTGTATTTGGTGTAACAGAATATGTTGACATGCTTTAATGTTCAAAAAACACATTATTTTTCAAATACTGTACATTATTGTAAGTCCTCTATGCCCCGCCTTTCTCAAATACTTCGTTTTCTACAAAGTCCCTCCTTCCGACAAGCGCAGTCTGCTCTGATTGGCCAACTGGCACAGTGCATTGTGATTGGCTGAACACCACAAGCCGCGTCGGAAATGTAACGCCCCTTTCCATAATCGCGAGCTTCATCTTTCAAAATTAAAGTAAAAACAGTTAATAATGTCCTTAGTTTTACCATCAGTTCAAGCCCGAAAGGGGAACAGAGTCGCGTGACAGACACAGTGATGATGCTCGTATGTGTTTGCAGTACACAAGCTGCGGTTTTGTGACCGTGTCTCCCTCTCTCTCTCTCTCTCTCTCACACACACACACACACACAAGCCGCGATTAAGATAGCTGATGTGCTGAGATGTGACTCTCTCTCTCTCTCTCACACACACACACACACACACACACACGACGCGCAAAACTCCGCATTTGAACAGTCAATACATAAACTAATAACAAAACATGCAGTCGCTGATTCAGAAGCACCAGATTGTCATAGCAAAGTCAGAATTACCTCCTCTCCTAGGTTCATGAAACGGTCGTCCATAAAATGCGTTGCTGTTGTGTTGTAAGTAATCTTAATGATTCCTAAATGCATCTGCTTTTGGAAGGCCAAATAAAGTGCTTTTGCTTTCGCCTAGAAACACACAGCTTCTCCCTGTCATGGCTGCATCAACACTACTGCGGTTACTGAAACCACGCCTTACGCAAATATTTCCACATCGTGACGTAGACATGTGGGGGCGTGTTTGAATGAGCCGTTTTAGGGGGCCATGGTCGAGTCTTAACTTTGATAAAGAATATCTCTTTGGTTTTGAGACTTTAGTCTTTGCAACTTCAGGGATCTTATCTATGCACAATCAGCCTGTAACACTCCAAAGAGAAAGGAAAACTTCAAATCACATCATATGACCCCTTTAATATAGAAAACTGTTATATTACATTGTAATAATATTTCAAAACATTACTGTTTTTACTGTATTTTTGATCAAATAAATCCAGCCTTGTGAGCATAAGAGACCTCTTCCAACAACATTTAAAAAACTCACTGACCCCAAATTTTGAATGATAGTATATATCAAAAATGACTTACATTTGAGGCACAGAAATCCACACTGGTGCTGGAACGCACCACTCCTTTGGGCAAGGAATCTCTCTTCAAATTCTGAATGTTGATTTTATCTCCTTGACTTGGGGTTGTGGATGTATTGCAGTCACAGATGTGGACTCGATATTTATTGCAGGGAGGTAGACAAGTATTGTAGGCTGGTACCCATTTTAAGACTGTTTCAGTGGGGTTACTCCAGCGATGTCTGTCGGGTGCTGTCTCCGTGACCCTTGACCTCCCAGCAGTGTCACACATCATTCCTTTGATGTGAGCTTTGGAAAACACAGAAAAAAAAAATTATTAATGTATGTCAATGACATTACACACAGCTTTCAATAAAAAAAACTACTAAACAAATATCTGTTATTGCGTCAAGTTTAATAAGTTTATTTACCTGTTGTTTCTTGTGTTGGAGTTTCTCTTTTACTGCTTTTCCTCTCTACTTTTTTCATCTGTGTCCCTCTTAGCTGTGTCAGCTCTGCAATTGCTATCTCAGGCTGTCAACAGACATAATAATTAAATGACATTGTTAAATGTTTGTTAATATATATATATTTATATATATATATATATATATATATATATATCTCATTTATATCAAATAGTACATGCATACATATTAAATAAAATAATTTAATAAATTAAATAATTATATATAATTATAACTAATTTAATACAAGAAAAAAAATGTTTAATAAGAACATTTTTATTTTTTAAATTTATGATGAAATTGATTATATATTTTTTTTATTTTATTATGCAACCCCATTATGCTGACAGTATTGATAATAGTGAGTCCATTGATGGAGCATTACACTGGTGAACACATAACAGATTTAGCAGTCTCGACTGAGTCTAATGCCATGTGGGCAAAGGGATTACATGGGCAGAACGTGCCCCTCACCCAACCATCTGTACAGACACAATCAACCACGATACTCTGTATGGGGACAACTGTTGTTCCGGCCCCCGTGAAATAAATGACGATCAGTTACATTCCAGCTGGCACAAAGCACCTGGGAGAACAGGGCTTGAACTCACCATGCCATTCTGTCTGCTGCTTAGCCGATCTTGGTTTGGATTACACCCCTCATAATAGACAATCTACCAATGAAAGAACGAAAATATAAAATAAAAAAATATAATAAATAAATATGCCATGAATATTTTTTAGGTGTCTATATGTTATATGTTTCCGACCTGGACAGGAATCTCTTGCTGTATGTTTCTTGAAATGGTCTTTCTGTCTGCCATTGTCTGGCTTTCAGCCCTTCTTATAGCTCTCACCATATCTGAAATTTAAGCACATTTAATCTAATTGTAAGGCAATTAGCAACCAAGTCAGTATATAAAGCTAGTGCTGTCAAGTCGATTAATTGTGATTAATCGGATCCAGAATAAAAGTTTGTGTTTATATAATATATGTGTGTGTACTGTGTATATTTTTATGTCTATATACACTACTGTTCAAAAAGTTTAGATCAGTAAGACTTGTAATTTTTTTTTAAAGAAGTCTCTTATGCTCATCAAGGCTGCATTTATTTGATCAAAAATACAGAAAAAACCCCAGTAAAAACAGAAACTGCGATACTTTTTTCAGGATTCTTTGATGAATAAAAAGTTAAAAAGAACAGCATTTATTCAAAATATAATAAAATAAAAGATTTAATTTCTTTCAAAAAAAGAAAGAATAAAAAATTTACTGACCCCAAACTTTTGAACGGTAGTGAATATTGTTAGAAAAGATTTCTATTATAAATAAATGCTCTTCTTTTTAATTTTTTATTCACCAAAGAATCCTGAAAAAAAGTATCACAGGTTTCAAAAAAATATTAAGCAGCACAACAGTTTCCAACACTGATAATAAATCAGCATATTAGAATAATTTCTGAAGGATCATGTGACACTTTAGATTCAGCTTTGCATCACAGAAATAAATTATACTTTAAAGTATATTAAAATAGAAACCATTATTTTATATTGTAATAACATTTTGCAAGATTACCGTTTTTTCTGTATTTTTGATCAAATAAATGCAGCCTTGATGAGCATAAGAGACTTCTTTAAAAAACATTACAAGTCTTACTGATCCAAAACTTTTGAACGGTAGTGTGTGTATATATATATATATATATATATATATATATATATATATTAATACACACATATATACACGTTTATGTTTAAGAAATATTTACGTGTATAGATGTGTTCATATTTATATTATACATAAATATATATGTATTACATACAGTGCCTTGCAGAAGTATTCAGACCTCATCATTTTTTTTTAAAGTTTTGTCATGTTGTAGCCTTACGTTAAACTGCTTTAAATCACTTTTTTGCCACAACAATCTACACTCCACACACCATAATGACAAAGCAAATAACAGGTTTTTAACATCTTTGCAAATTTATTATACATAAAAAACATAAATGATTCCATTGCATAAGTATTCAAACCCTTATCTGGGACAGCTGAAATTTAGCTCAAGAGCATTCATATTGCTTGTAGATGTTACTACACTTTGAGTAAGGTTAACCTGTGTCAAATTCAATTGAATGTGTATGATTTGGAAAGGCACACACATCTTAATAAAAGGTCTAACAGTTGAAAATGCATATCAGAGCAAAAACCAAGCCCTGAGGTCAAAAGAACTGCCTGTAGAGCTCAGAAACAGGTTTGCATCAAGACACACATCTGGGGAAGAGTTCAGAAAAAATTCTGCTGCATTGAAGGTTCACAGAATCATGTAGCCTTCATTATCCATAATGGAAGACATTTGAAACAACTAGGAGTCTTCCTAGAGCTGGCCTCCTGGCCAAACTGAGCAACTGATAGAGAAGGGCCTTGTCTAGACTGGTGATGATGGTCACTCTAACTGAGCTCCATGATCATATATGCTGATGGGAGAAATACAGAAGGACAAACATCACTGCAAAACTCCACCAATCTGGGCTTTATGTCAGTGTGGCCAGACTCAATCTTCTCCTTAGTGAAGACACACAAAAACCCACTTGGAATTTGCAAAAAAAGCACCTAAAGGACCCTCAAACTCTGAGAAACAAGATTCTCTGGTCTGATGAACCTCAATTCTAAGCTTCATGTTTGAAGGAAACCAGCTCTGCTAATCACCTGCAGAGTACCATCCAAAAAGTAAAGTGTGGTGGTAGCAGCCTCATGCTGCGGGGCTGTTTTTCAGCAGCAGGGACTGAGGGACTCATCAAAGTAGAAGACAAGCTCAATGCACCAAAATATAGAGATAGCCTTAATGAAAACCCAGTCCAGAGCATTCAGAACCTCAGACTGGGCAGAAGGCTCACCTTCCAACAGGACAATGACCCTAAACACACAGCAAGAGTGGATTATAGACAACTCTGTGAGACAACTCTTTTGTTTGATGTGACAAAGCTAGTTGCATCAAACAAAAAAGACTTGAGGCTATAAAGGTGCTTCAGCTAAGTACTGAGTTAAGGGTTTGAATACTTATGCAACATACTTATTTCAGATTTTTTATAAATTTACAAAGTTGTGACAGTTCTGTTTTTGCTTTGCCATTATGGTGTATGGAGTGTAGATTGATGTGGAAAAAAAGTAATTTAATGCAGTTTAACATAAAGCTGCAACATAACAAAATGTGAAAAAAATGAAGGGGTTTGAATACTTCTGCAAGGCACTGTATATTTCTTAAATATATACATGTATGTGTGTATTTATATATACATATAAATATACATGGTACACACACATTATGTAAACAAACTTTTATTTCGGATGCAATTAATCGTGATTAATCGATTTGACAGCACTAAAACATTTACTTTTTTATTTAAGTTTTTATTTTATTAGCACAAGTCTTCAGGACATAAAACAAGACAGAATCTCTGTTAGAGAGAACAAAAAGGGTAAACCAAAGCGGAGCTCAAAATAGTACATTCCGTATGAGAGAACTTATGCGGTTTTGCACCTCGTTTCCTGTTTTGCTTCTTCACGTATTTTGACGAGGGGAAATACCACGTGGCAGGTGATTTTACTCTGCTTAGTCAAGGGAATGTGGTACATCCATACAGACAGGTTCAACAACATTATTACCTTAAAATGAATGTGCACCACCATTTGAAATTCAGATTAGAGTTAGCTTATAATCTTTTCATTATCTATTAAAAATAACAGCGATTAAAATATTTGAACATTGTCTTTTATCAAAAAGCACGAAGATAAACTGCATTTGCAGATGACTTTTTAGAATAGTTGACATTGAAATTGACATGTCCTATGGTGTGACATGCTATATGCCATCTAAAACATTTAGCAATTCGTTTATAATTATTATGCATCTCTTATAAACCTAAAATAATAATAATAATAATAATAATTGAGAGATTATATTTGTACTTTTAAAACTTAATATCTCTATCACACCACAGGACCATTTAAAAGGTAAAAAGATGTTTAAAAATGGCGAGAAAAAAATGGTGACCACTTATAAGACCTAAAATATTCTCTTCTTAACTTAAAATATTGAATGTTGATTTAAAAAGTCCTTTGAAAGTCCTCCAGTTGTAAGAGGCTGAAGTCTAGTGCCCTATTTACAGTTAAGACCCTGCTGTTTCTTAATTAATCCCACACAGGACAGGCAAGTGCTTTAAGTGAGCTGACGACTGCACAACACTCTCCATTCACTGTCAATGGGATTTGACGCAATCAGAATCTTATAGGCCGTCTGATTGGCCAGTAGTAAGTGGATGTTGCTTAGCTGTGTGTGTCTTGTAAATGAAATCTAGTCGGGCTTAACCTACAAATCCTCAGACCGGTTTTACCTTCATTCTGATTGTTCCTCAGGAGGGCTAAATCTTCCTGCATTTTGGCAACAGGCCAGACAGAATTAGTGCAGGCGGTATTATCTGTGGGAGGGAAATCATTTAAGGTCCACTGATGTTCCATGCTTTTACTTTTTCACTCTGTCAAATCTCAAAGGCAAGAAAATGTAGAAAATCTGGTTTGTTCTTTCAGTCATGTTCATAATAATCTGATACAGATTGTACCTTTCTTTTTCATTATGTATTTACTGGTTGGCTGTCAGTCAAGTTTTATGAGCATTAAAGCATAACAAGGGTGTACTATTTCAGCTTAGTCATGTGATGCAAAAGGAAGAAGTTTAGGAAAATGTATAAAATATCTCATACCTAAAGCTTCATTTTCAGAAACAGATTTTGGTAGTGAACTGAAAAAAGATGCAAGGAATCATTTAAAGAAAGCACAAATATTCACAGAGAGTACATTTTGCATTCTCTGTCGGTATGAAAGCCTCAAGGGCTCTTTCACTTTTGCTTTAACTGGAAGTTCAACATTTTTCTCTTTGTTCACTAAAAACAGACTGAACTCACCTTCGTTTCTTTTTTCTAGTGTTGTCAGAGTTGATTTGTGAAATTTCCTGTAAACAAAAACAATATAAGGCAGTTTTATCATAACTTAAACATGCAGAGTAATGTGTTATTGTATATATTTTTTCGAAATTAATGTAAAGATTTTGCAAGCCTGTCATTTCAGGTTTCTCTCTCATACGCAGGCCTCAAATAGACCTTAATATAGTTCCATATGGTTACAGCACAATCTATTAGCAGCAGCTTTCATTTAATGGAAGCTCATCATGTCCACAGCAGTGTTATAGCGTGCGTCCAGATGGCCGATACATTTCCCATGACAGTGCAGTATATGCATTCAGCAGTCATTTCTATAGTTACCATAGAGATGGAACGCTCTGCACTTCTCCATTTGGTGGCGTCATCTGAGAGAACAGCTGGGCTGCAGGACCTGCTGGGGATGGTGTACACCTGAGTCTCACAGGACTCCTGCACGGCCTCGTACAGGCTGTCCATAGAGCCCTCCTACAAAACAACATCGTGTCGGTCACAACCCATGCTACTAATAAAATGTACTTAAGACACACTAAATATCTGAGTGTCTTCAATCCCTTGGTGGATAAAGAGACGGACCTTGTTATAAACAGGGTTATTATAGTTAACTAATACTGAAATCATAAAAGGATTTATGTTACTAGTAATAAAATAAACTTTAAATAAAAAATAAACGCTAATAAAGTATAAAACTAATAAAAATAACTAAACAAGTTACTACAACTCTAAAATTAAAATTAAAACAGAAAATATAAGATCATTTAAACTTATTTTAGATAGCTGTCAAGGCAACATTTCTCAGGTTTATTTAGTTTATCTAAATGTACTAAAATAACAAACTGAAATAAAAGTTGATAAACTATATAGACATTAAAACAAAACTAATAAAAATGACAAAACACAACAAAAGTATTAAAAGTTTAACTAAAATTAAAATGAAAACAGAAATGATAAAAATAAAAACATTCAAAATATGAATATAAATAGTACCTCAACTCCAAAGAAACCCTGGTTATAAAATGCATTGTATAAAATTGTTGCATTATAAGCCTTGTCTATATTACATACATGTATATAGTATTACAAGTAATATATTAATTTGCATATTTTGTTATGGCATTCACATTAAAATGATCATTGTTGATATACAGAGTCATCCGCAGGTGCATTTTAATTTTACTTTATAATTTATCATGGATGGTACAGTGGAACTTTTAACTGAATTTAAGCTTTAGCTTTGGTTGAAACTAAGTTTGTATTGTATTTTTATCTAATGCAAATCATTTTTTTTAACAAATTATTTTGAGATTAAACAATTAATGCAGTACAACCACTAGGGGTCACAGACCACCTGTTTAAGACCCTGATTTATTACACAGTGTTATAGTGCATTTGAGCGCAAATCCATTTGTGCAAAAGATGACACAAATAACTAGAAGCATTAGTTTGCTTACAGGAGATCAGACCAGCGTGAATTCAGTGAAGCGAGACCACCATTAATCAACACAACATCTGGCAGAGAAACTCAGTTAAATCTACACATTTCACCTACGTGTTTTGTTTTTATAAAATAATACTAATAAAATAATTCAAATAAAATATTGTAAAGATAAGATAAATTATATATTTAATGCAAGGGCTACAAATGTAAGCCATTATAAACAAATGACTTGACTTCTTAATTAGAAAGCATAACAAAAGGCCCTCGTGAGCAGCTAAAGCTTGGTTCCTGATCTTCATGCACTGTCACATGTTGCCATCACATCCTCCAGCAGGTCACGTTTCATCCACACACTGTCAATCTACAAACCACAGGGCAGAAAAGGTGAATCACTTACCAGAGAAAAGCAGAAGAGATTCATTCTGGAAAGTATGGTTTCTTTCCAGTGCCCACAGCACAGGATGAACAATGGGACGAGTCAGAGGCAGACAGAGAGCAGAGTGCTTAGTGTTCCAGGCTGCCTACTGCTCACAGATTAATACTGAATGACATCCTTCCTCTAATCCAATAGATGTGGAGGACCATTACCACTCCAGGCAGCCCCTCAATCAGATGCTGAGCTCGTTAATGCTGATGTTGTTTACTTACCAGCGAACTGGATTGAGAGCTTTTGTTTGCACTATGACAAAGTCACTACAACAACCGTTTGTGTAATTTACTGTAAATGCCAGTCATTGGTGTAATTGGAAAATCTGGAACATAGGCATGTAAATTTTGTATATATATATATATTTTTTATTTTAATTTAAAACAATAACTTTTTTGGATGCTGCACTTACTCCACACAACCAAAACTAATATATATATACAGGTGCTGGTCATATAATTAGAATATCATCAAAAAGTTGATTTATTTCACTAATTCCATTCAAAAAGTGAAACTTGTATAATGTATACATTCATTCCACACAGACTGATATACTTTCTTTTAATTTTGATGATTATAACTGACAACTAATGAAAACCCCAAATTCAGTATCTCAGAAAATTAGAATATTACTTAAGACCAATACAAAGAAAGGATTTTTAGAAATCTTGGCCAACTGAAAAGTATGAACATGAAAAGTATGAGCATGTACAGCACTCAATACTTAGTTGGGGCTCCTTTTGCCTAAATTACTGCAGCAATGCAGCGTGGCATGGAGTCGATCAGTCTGTGGCACTGCTCAGGTGTTATGAGAGCCTCAAAGTTGCTCTGATAGTGGCCTCTTCAGCTCTTCTGCATTGTTGGGTCTGGCATATCGCATCTTCCTTCACAATACCCCATAGATTTTCTATGGGGTTAAGGTCAGGCGAGTTTGCTGGCCAATTAAGAACAGGGATACCATGGTCCTTAAACCAGGTACTGGTAGCTTTGGCACTGTGTGCAGGTGCCAAGTCCTGTTGGAAAATGAAATCTGCATCTCCATAAAAGTTGGTCAAGCAGCAGGAAGCATGAAGTGCTCTAAAACTTTCCTGGTATACGGCTGTGTTGACTCTTGGACCTCAGAAAACACAGTGGACCAACACCAGCAGATGACATGGCACCCCAAACCATCACTGACTGTGGAAACTTTACACTGGACCTCAAGCAACGTGGATTCTGTGCCTCTCCTCTTCCTCCAGACTTCTGGGACCCTGATTTCCAAAGGAAATGCAAAATTTACTTTCATCAGAGAATTCAACTTTGGACCACTCAGCAGCAGTCCAGTCCTTTGTCTCGAGACGCTTCTGACGCTGTCTGTTGTTCAAGAGTGGCTTGACACAAGGAATGCGACAGCTGAAACCCATGTCTTGCATACGTCTGTGCGTAGTGGTTCTTGAAGCAATTGACTCCAGCTGCAGTCCACTCTTTGTGTATCTCCCCCACATTTTTTTGAATGGGTTTTGTTTCACAACTTCCTCTCCAGGGTGCGGTTATCCCTATTGCTTGTACACTTTTTTCACCACATCTTTTCCTTCCCCTTCGCCTCTCTATTAATGTGCTTTGACACAGAGCCTGTGAACAGCCAGCCTCTTTTGCAATGACTTTTGTGTCTTGCCCTCCTTGTGCAAGGTGTCAATGGTCGTCTTTTGGACAACTGTCAAGTCAGCAGTCTTCCCCATGATTGTGTAGCCCACAGAACTAGACTGAGAGACCATTTAAAGGCCTTTGCAGGTGTTTTAAGTTAATTAGCTGATTAGAGTGTGGCACCAGGTGTCTTTAAAATTGAACCTTTTCACAATATTCTAATTTTCTGAGATACTGAATTTGGGGTTTTCATTAGTTGTCAGTTATAATCATCAAAATTAAAAGAAATAAACACCTGAAATATATCAGTCTGTGTGTAATGAATGAATATAATATACAAGTTTCACTTTTTGAATGGAATTAGTGAAATAAATCAACTTTTTGATGATATTCTAATTATATGACCAGCACCTGTATATATATATATATTTTATTTGGCCATATTTTCTCTAAAAAGTAAAAACTTTGATTACATGAAATTTAGACTGAAAACAAACAAGTTATATAGGAACAGAACACCTACAGTCTCTACACAAGGAGCTCATTTCATGTGGGTGACACAGAAATATACTTAAATATGGCAGTGAGAAATATTTTATTAACCAAGCCCCATGTTCTGACTCCATCCACAGGGAAATGGAAATGAAGGTGACATTAAAGCACAGCCTTTGGGAGAATTCATCATTCAAGTACCTTCAAAAAGCTTGACTGCACTGTAAAACACATTAGGTAACCTAAAACATACTTCATGTGGAACCAACTGAACTAACTTTAGCTCAAAAATTTTATTTAATATGATTGAATCATCCTCGCTACATAAGGTTACACCATCGAAAGAACTGTAAAGTTCGAGTCACACAGAAATTTCTCCTTAAGTGCAGTTTCACTTTCTACATTCTCAAGGAGTGTGGAATGACATTTTGTAATAAGAACTTTATTCACTTGTGCAAAGTTTTTTTCTTCCATTCTCAGCTAGAGGAAATCTGCCCAGCTGAGGATGCGCTGCCTTGGCAATATGACACTACCTGCAAGCACAGCGAGTGTTTCTTAGCCAAAGTGCATGTGATGTCTTGTCAACAGTCCTTAAGTCGCTTATATCTGGAATTGTCTTGAAATAGGCCCAGAGGATTATGGTGCACAACACAGCGTTTCAGACCTCAGGACAGAAGGTGAATCTGCTTCAAGGATGTCTAAGCTGGTACAGAAAGTGGGTCAATATGAATTCAAGGTGCTCATGGTTTTCTCTGACTGTGCACGCAGATGAATTTGAAGGTCGTCAGACATTTGATTTGCTTCAGTGATAATCTGCTTGTTTTGATTTTTGGAAGTTTGCCCAATTATGCAATCTGTTAGTTTCCTTTATGTTGCAATGAAAAGGACAGTTTGAGGTGATGGCTGGTCTGGCACTAGCGCAACTAATGCACTCAAATAATTAATGTGCTCTCGTAAATTTAACGATAAGTTCTGCATATTTACAAATGCATATTGTGAGGTAATTCAAGTAGCAGATTCTATTGTGAATTCGACAAGAAATCAAAATGGAGCCTATTTAATTCATTAATGGATATTCCTAGTCTTATTATGGAAAATCCATTATGCAATCCATTAGTGGTGTTATTCTAAAAAAAAAAAAAAAATGTATATATAGTTGCAATTGCAATCTTTATTATATGAGTAAAATTACATAATTTATTGCCAAATAGGTATTTAGGTATCATTTTAACAGTTTTTTTGGTGGGTAACACCCATTTTTCACTGTCCAATCAGCTTTCAATTGTTAAAATTAAGCCCCACCCAACATTTTTTCCTCATTTAGTGTCAAATTACACCCAAATTGCAGAACTAAAATGGGTTGCAAACTGGAATTCACTTTGACCATGGCCAATCCAAGATGACAAGGCCTTTTTCTACAACCTCAGCTCAGTTAAAGTTTAATCAATCACTGTTATGTGTCCTGTTCCACCTCTTTTCTTCCTCTTTCTTGACAAATCTTGGAAATCTCACTCTCCCTTAATCAGCGAAAGAGCTCAGATTCTCAGCAACGACAGCTCATTCACTCGCTCATTTCTTAGAACTTGTAAATTGACAAAAATGCCATGTCAATTCAACACACCGAGGCCTCTGGCTCTTAATCTTTTGCTGTCCATTAGAGAACATGACAAGATAAATTGCTGTGCCGGTCACTGTGTGAAAGAAGGTGCGCAGGTTCCCAGCTGGTTATTTTTAAAGGAAGAAAATCCTCAATCTCTTTAATAACAAACCCTGCAGTCATAGAAACGGAAAGGATTAATTCACGTCTGACCTACATTTCCTTGTTTGAATTAACATTATTAGAAGCAGCCCAATTTTTTTTTGTGTATGGGTAAGGTTTTTTTAAAATGTTGTGTATATGTGCATTTATATAGGAGACTGCAATGTAAATAAAATTGTAATTAGAATTAGTATTATTATACATATTATAAAGAGCACAATAGTTATCTGTGCAAACGATAACAATAAAGATACAAAAGATTTCGTCATAATACCCAGACTCAACAATAAACTTGACTAAAATTTGTGAATGGTTGATAAAGTGTACAGAGCATCTCATCGACTCAAATGGATTTAAGCTTGTTTGGAAACAAGCAAGTAATTACATTTCAAATCACCTTTAATCAACATTAGATATGCATTTTTTTACGTTTCGTGAGAGATATTAATGCCTGGACTGCATGTTTAGCTTCCAGTCGTCTCATCTGTTAAAAGCAGCGGTTAATCCAGACACATATTGCATCATAACATCTCTCTCGAGTGACCTACATTCCTCTGATACTGAACACACATATACACAGCATTTTACTGAGCAGAGTTTATTTCATTCATAAATCAAATCATACAGAGCTGGGACAGAAACCAAGCTTATTAGACATTACTTTAAGCAGTGCTATGTAAAACAAACCATGTTGAGTCAGATGGGAAAAAAGTCATTAGAAAAATTATACACCTATAGTAACCCAATGATATTTTTCATGCTACGCTATTACAGTGAACATTAGTGACTGACTCAATGACTGGTGACGTTGAGAGATCAGTCACACAGATCAGAAGTGCAGCAGTAGATGTTCACTCCAGGAACACAGAACTCCTCACATGTCCGGCTGAACACAGTGGCTATGGTTTAGAGCACAACGAGAAAACAGCTTAATATCCTGTCTAAACTTCTAGAATACAGACCTCTAGTGAAGAAATTACATTTTCCTATTTTAATCACCAACCGAGGGGTAATAAATATGAAGCTGGTACCAAGGTACCTTAACAAAAACTAAAATTAAAACCAAAATTTCATTACTTGAAATAAAACAAACATTAACTAAAATATATAAAATATTTTTAAATCCTTATTTTATTTAAGTTGAAGAGCTAAAACAACTACAACTAAATAAACTAAAAGTATATAGACAGATACAAAAAAATTAAAATGACAAAACAAAAAACTGCTAAAAATTTAATAAAAGTATAAAATAGAATTTAATTCAAAATATTAACAAAATGTAGTATATCAGTGATACTAAAATCACATTGGCTGTTAATGACTATTGAAAATTGAGTGAATAAACTATTTTAATATTAAATGCTTACCTGTTGAAACTGTTTTGCAGAAATTGCTTGAGGCTGGGCATTCGGTTGGGGTCTTGCAGTCCCCATCCACACAGGTGTAGCATGTCAGCGAGTGCACTAATGGGAGATTACATATTATACAGATACCAATTTGTATGATTCAGTAAGTTCTAACCTGTATCCTATCTGTGTCTGGGATCTTAGACCCATCCTTAATTAAACAGATATTTTAAGCAGGAGGATAAAGGATGGATTGATAAATATATAGATAGATTGATAGAGAAAAGCTTTCATCTTACCTGAGGCACTGCAGAGAAGCACCACAATAAGAGCACACACTAGCGTCTTCATGATGGAAGCTGGTCTGGTCATACTGAGGAACATGTTTCTTTATATACCTCGGTTACACCTTTTACTGAAAATACATTGTTCCTAAAGCATATCAGTAATGCTGCATGACAGGTTTCATGTAACTAGATATAGATGTCAGCTTAGTTCCTGGACAAGGAAGTAAAATGATTTTTGGTAATTCTCTGCTTAGCTTAATGTCTGTCCTTAGCTTGTGAAATATTTTAGCAAAGATGCAAGATCTGAGAACTTCTATCAAGCCTGTAACTCCACAAAGTCTTTTCTTAATCTTTCACTTATTTTTCTTAATATTTTCCCTTATTTACCCATAATTTCTCTGATTGCTCTGGCTCTGATAAGTTGGCTATTTTAATATTGAGATCACTATCTATTTTCCAGCACTAGCAGGTACTACCACAATGCATTATATTCTTAGGAAGGACATATTTCCCCAAATATCACAATGATTGTACTTCTATTTTATAATACAATTCTTTAATAATTGAAAGCATAAACCACACTGTTCTGTGAGATGGGCATCTAAAGTGCAGAGCTCTTAAATTCAAATTCCTCCTGCATTACTAAA
The DNA here is from genome assembly GCA_021397915.2 of Tor tambroides. Classification (NCBI taxonomy): domain Eukaryota; kingdom Metazoa; phylum Chordata; class Actinopteri; order Cypriniformes; family Cyprinidae; genus Tor; species Tor tambroides. Next base: position 166,217 of record JAFVLL020041100.1, read on the forward strand.
CCTGTCAGGTACCATAGAAAACATCCAATTAATCTGCACACCAACAATCCTCTGGTGTTCCACTGGGATCTGTTCTTGGACCACTTCTCATTCTATACTAAATCACTCAGTTATTTCATAACCTCTCATGGCCTCTTACCTCTTATTAAAAATGCAAATCTCATCTCAAAGTTGAAATTACAGGCCAGCTGGCAAAATGATCTCTAATAGCATGCACCTCAGGGCCGTGAAGCCAAGTGAATTCAATGCTTATTAGAGCTGGGGCACGGACAGGCCTTATGGGTAATCTGTCTAAAGATGAGTATTTTATTGTTTTTAGGCTCTGGCATTTCCATAGAAGTTTGAGACTAGTTATTGCTTTGAGAAGAGATATTAGGGGACTGGAGGCAATTGCCAGTGTTCAGCTCTCAAGACTAAGGTTAAATTGTCAAAATATGATGGATATTTTCCTCTTGAGAATCCAATATATCAGACAAGTTTATTACAGCTTTACATTAACATTGTCACTAACATATCAAATTAACAGCTTTGTTAAAAACAAGTACAAATGGTTGGTCATTCTGATATCATTGCAGATGAGGCATCTGAGAAAAAAGTAAAAATATACCTAAAGGAACTGAAAATTTTCAATAAATGCTGTAACATATAGATGTAAACACACAAGAGTTTAACTAACACAGACAGCAGGGGGCAACAAAGATCAGAAGTAATTAGATGGCAAGCATGCAGCAAATAGCCTTCATAAAGAAAAAGAAAGATAATAACAATACTGGAACATATGATTGGGGTGTGTGTGTATAATATACTATTAATATACTAATATTAATATTTTATTAAAATGTATGTGTTTATTTATAGATTAGTTATAGATGTGTCAGTACATATTCAGTAAATGCTTTAATTTGGACAGCAATGCATGAGCAGAATCAGAACCAGATTTCATGAAGTGCACTTAAGACAAAACAGAATGTTGTTTGAAACTATTTCAGTTTAATATACAAACTTAGCATATTATATGAAAATAATTAACAATACTTAAGATAATTAGGGCTTTGGAAGAAGAACATTAGCATTCCTCAACCTAAACATCCATCTATCTGTCTCTCTCTCTCTTTAGTCATCCATCCATCCATCTATTTATTCATAAATCACTCAACCATAGCCTACATCTATCGATCCATTAATTCATTTTTTTAATAAAAGCAATTTATTGGAAAGCTTACAGTTTTTTAGTATACCACTCAACAAAATGAAATCTTGGGCTTCTAATGTAATTTTTCAATGCATTAAATGAATTACTAAAAGTTCCATTTAGTAAGCAATTGATTCCTGTGTAAATAATCACTTCAATAAAATGATTTGGGATTCATTTAGCCTCTTAAGCATATAGGTGACAGAGCTCATGACTTGTGATTTAGGGTTTCCAGTTCATACGAGCTTTGGAACTCTCTGAACTTTAGAACAGCACATTTTACAAACTTCTTAGCAGCACATCAGCTCCAAGCACAGGCAGTATATTCTGAAAGCTGAGTAGAAGCAAACAAAGTTGAGTGTTTTATGGTTTTGAACTAAGCGTTGACCATGTGACCTTCTGAAAGTGAACTTACTACTCTGCAGTGACGTCTCATAATTCCTTCACCTGTACCAGTGACGTTAAAAGAAAGACGTCTGGAACAGAACAGTCTGTCTTGAAACAAACGAGCACAGTATGTAATTTTGTAATGTAATCTGACTAATTTCAATCTGAATTTTAAAAGGCTAATAGATTACAGTTTATTATAATACTTCAGAATAGTAATAATAGGCTACTTAATAATAATTAATAAATAATTAACAGCTTCATACTATTATGGACCCTTTTCATATTCCCATGCTTCTCAGAAGCGGAAGTCATAATTGGGTAAAACTCTGTAGTGGCGAACGGAAACAACTACATCATAATAGCAACGATTTCCCCCAATAGCAAAATAAATAGCGTTTCCAAAAGAGAAAAAAAAAAAACAATTGAGAGATTAATTACGTTGGTCAAAAGAGAGAAAGATGTCAAATTTGTCGTCACTCCCTCAACCGTTGGACACTCACGCAGCAGCTTTAACTAGTTTTATGTCATTTAGAGCCAAGGTAAGAAAACACAAAGCAGTTGTAAATGTACATTAAAATAGTTAAAAATGAAAATATTAAAAGCATTTCTAGATTTACGATGTTAATAACTGGAAACGCTTCATCACAGTCTGTGAAAGAGGTCCATACTTAAAAGCACTTCATGGAAACAGCCATAAATTAGCAAACTATGTAACACTACAGACTGCAGTACCGTTGACAGCCAGCAGATGCTGCCCTTGAGCCAATCAGTTGTGTGAGTGCTTCACTTATTTTGTTTGCATTTCACAGCTGAATGACTAAAATCTCTTCAGAATGCAGTTGGACAAAATAATCTACAATTCTCATTTGAACAACCCAACGCATCGCTTTGCCAGTACATCTGAAATAATGACACCATTTGCAAACTAAAACATCCTGACAGGACAAGCAGTCTGATCTCGCTGCTTAAAAAAGTCATTCTCTCTTCCGAAGCGCAATGACTGGACTGGATAGCAAAAAGCTTCAGATTTCCCATCTCCCTCGGTAAATTGCAGAAACAGAGTGTCCTCCATTAGGCGCCATAAATCTGAGTTGATGTGACAAAGGGTAATGAAGCAGCTTTCTAATCGGCCTGCCCACGGCCCCTCATGTCACGCTGGAGACAAGCCTGGGCCAAATGCAGGAATGGATGTGGTTAACAGATTACCAACCAAAGCTAAACCCAAAAATGTTTATTTGGAGCCAGAAAATGGCAGCATGTATATCAATAATGCTATACGTGAGGGACGGCTTGGCTAAATGCAGTTGGTAGCATTTACAGAAATCAATAATACAGCACCAGACAAGTTTAATGAAAGAAGACAATAATGATCCTGTTTATCCTCAAGCTAAACCAGAACCCCTCTGAAAAAGAACAACGAGTCCATTTCGAAATGCTGTTTTATTGTATAAGTGGCTCTGTTTCATAAGAACAAGAACTTCCCATAAACTTAAAGCTGTGGGAGTCGTGCTTGAGCCTCTCAGGATGGTGTATGGAACACGCTGAAGCAGGATGACATTAAACTCTGGGCTTGTCCCATACAGTACATGTGTTCCTCTTGTCCTTGTCTCTGAATTGGAACAGAGCTTACTACAGTGAGACCTGGCTAGCGCTTTATCACATAAACCTTCGGTATACCTAATCAAATAACCAGCCGG
>JAFVLL020041101.1:0-10080 GCA_021397915.2 Tor tambroides
CCTGGTGAGCTTTATTAGATGCCAGCTGTGCCAGGACAATGGGGCAACATTCATATCCTGCCTTATTCATCCTAAAACACATACGCCGGAGCACGTTACGCACGCGGTCGGGTGCCAGTACCAGGCTGCTGATGGAGTGTAGTTTACCCACGGCGAGTGCCAATCAGCCCTGCTGTCAAACTGGCACAATTCCCACGGCAACAAACACACCAGCTTCCTTCATATTCCTCTGAAACACGTGTCCCTCTTCCTCATCTCCGTCTTTATCAATTCTCTCTTTCCATGTGCCAGAGGAGATCGTTATCTCTCCTCCTATAGAGCCATCTCAGATTAATACTTGTGCTTTGAATAAGCCACAGCAGAGAGGAGAGACACATAACAGGAGTTTTCAAATCCCAAACGAAATTTGCAATTCAGAACTAAGAAAAAAGGGGGGAGATCCAGTATGATGGAAAGCATCTCAAAGGAGGAAGCGTGTGAATGGCAAAGACTTGCTGACTTAATTTGTTCAGTGTCTCAGATAAGCCTCATTTGTAGCAATGCATGCTGGGAAAAAAAGGCAGAGGCGCATGGATAAAATCTGCCCTTAATAATGGATATGAAACAGGTAGATGACACGAGAAAGCCTCATCTGAAAAACAACACCACTCGCTCTGGCTCCGAGATGAAATGAGGCACGCAGACTCTCACATCTGAGAAACAAAACAATTCTGTTGAAAACAGCATATAGTGCTTAAAACACAGCCTACACTATACAGCAGCTCTGGTGCATGACCTAGTGTGCTACATTTTGGAGTAGTAAGCACATATACTACTGAGGTGAACGTGTTCAATAAAAACATCCACAGATCATTTCAAACTACTTATCAAGTAAATATAATTTAAATATACATCAGGGGGTCAGTAATTGTTTTTTTTTTAGATTAAATTAATAAAAATATTTTTAAAAAATTAATACTTTTATTCAGCAAGGATGCATTAAAGGATCCGATAGTAAAGACATTTATAATGTTAAAAAATATTTAAATAAATGCAAATTACTTAAAAAAAAATGATACAATTTTATTACAGTTAATGACATTTTACAAACTTTTAATCAAATAAAGGCAGCTTTGGTAAGAATAAGAGACTTTTTAATATATTATTTATATACATTTACACACAGTGAAGAGAATATGTTTGAAATGAAGATGAAGAAAAGTTTTGAAAATGGAACTAAATGTAATTAGAATTGGAGCCATGTGAGGTTCATTCATTAGATATTCATAAAAGGCTTTTCTTTATTCCCATTAACACAAATGCTAAAACATTTCTTTATCTCCAAAGAACCATGAAAACCAACTAAAGCAGCCTACAGAATGAAAAATGGGACTTCATAAAAACTAGGTTGTTGAACAAGGCACTGCAAAGAACCTTTATTTTGAAAACATAATCTTGCAATCTATTTTTAAACAAAAATGTTTAAACAATGTACTTTGTGCAAGCATTGTCTATTAATAAAATAACCATGCATTCCAAATCAATTAACCTAGTACAGCTGAACTGGGATCTGTATTTGTACCAGTGTTTTGGGTATTTATTTTTAGTCGTCTTCAGCTAATACAGCGATTCTTGTAGAATGTTTTCCCTGGCCAGCCTCCTCATGAGACTCTGAGGTAATAAAGACTGCTCTGAAACGGCTGAGTATCACAGCACTTTTGTAATTATGGTGGAAATCAAACTTTCTCCTGCTCTCAGTGGACTCTGCTGGGAGAAAAAAAAAAAACCTCTGCAAACTCTAAAGTAATATAAGGGTGCATCCGGAAAGAAATTTAGGTTGAGGCCTCTTATAATGTCCCAGCACGCCTTCATTTAAAAGGAAACCACAGTGTGTAATGTGCAATAATTCCCAAATGGCCCTTGGTTTAAAATTCACCAGCTAATGCATTTAAAAAGAGGAAAAGCCACAATTTTACCTTCATTAAACCGGCAGAGAAGGGTGAACAAAAGTAGCCATTTTCAATCAAAACTTTTGCTGCTGTCTGCGTCTGTTTAACAAGCATGCAATGCCATTTTGCCGCATTTGTTTTCTATTTTGTCACGTCAAAACATGTTTTGCTCACATCACTTGCAGACACGATGTAGCTTTGTATTTGAGTGAATGAAACTGATCCAAGGTCAGTAAATAATTGCACCGGGCTGCATTAATGAATGCAGTTCACCTTCAATCACTGACACTGAACAGCTATGAGAATTGTCACTGAAATTCACTCATTGTAGCCGAAAAACACACCACAAATAACACGTGGCGTCAGTTGAGGAAACAGATGGGCTGCGGGACACCTCTTTAAGGCTTTTATCTCCACTTTATCCTTTTACACCTCCACACAGCAATAGTATAGATCGTCCTTGACGACAGCATAAATCAAGCATCACGCTGTAAGCCTGGGTTATGTGCCAGCAAACGCATAAACTTAATTAACTTGTACCTTACAAGGTGTGCGTGCACACAAAACTGTAATGAAAACTTAATGCAAGACCAGAATTAGCCAGATGAACAGGTGAAACAGATGTGAACTGCAATAAAGAGGCGAAGGATGGAGAAATGAGGATGGTGGATGTGTCAAAGGGGTACAGAAAGAATGGTGAAGGTTTTTTATAGAGACATAACTCAACAATGGACCTTAGATCCAACCATGGAAGGTCGCAAGCAATTAGAGTAGAATAAAGCCACCAGAGGCTCTGTGTTACAGTGATTTTACCATAGTTAAAAGAACAGTTCACTCAAAATGGAAACATAATTTGCTCATACATAACCCTCATGCCCATATAACTTTCTTTTGTGCAACACAAAAGGTGAAATAAAAAAATAAAATATCTGAAGTTAAACAAAAGTTTTGACAGGCAATCCAGAAAAATGCAATAGCTTATTACTATCTTGCCAACTTGTTTAAAAAATAAATATGAAATAGTTAAATAAAAATGTTAAAGTATGAAAAAAGATTTGGAATGGATGACCCTTTGGAATGCAAAAGGCGATCTTTGTTAATCTTTTTGTTTATTTTATCTTTTCAATAATACTATGTGACCCACGCTGGCAAAATGAGTCGGAATGCGCACGGACTAAATTTGAGCTAAAAGGCAAAAGAAGTGAAAAATGTCAGTTTTGGTCAAATTTGAGGTTTTCACAAAAATGAGTTCATTAAGCCCTCTTCTAGCGATCCAAATGCTCCAAATAGTAATTAAACATCTAAAATGATCTTAATTTGTATGTTTTCTGAGAGTACCTTTTCTCTGCTCGCTTCTGGACGACTGCTGCTGCTTCTCACCACAAGTTGTAGGTCTACTGTTGCAAAGCGCAGCATTCCAGCTTTGTGAATATTCATATTGAATTCTCGATGACAAAACCAGTGAAATATAATTTTTAAACCCATGCTGATGAAAACAAAAAGATTGCGCTGACTGACATTTGCAAAGCGTGTGCATAAGACGCGCCTTTCCGTGAGCGTGCAATCTCCCTTATCAAGTACATTACTGCGAAATGTCTTGGCGAGATTCACACAATCATAATCTGTTATGTCTTACATGAACGTTTAGTTAATGGTTGGGGGAAAATCTGATGTGTAACATTATATTTGATCCATGCATTACAGTAGGTCTTAATATAGATCTGTCTCAATGTTAATCATACATTAAAAGAAAAGACAGAATCACTCGCTGCTCTTGATTAAACTACTGTTTATTTGCATCTTTGTTCTTATTTTTAATAACAAAGATAAAATAACTATTGTGATTAATAATATAGTAATTATTATTAAGAAAAGGATTGGAGGAAAATATGCAACGTTGCTTGGTGATTTTGCTTTGGAATCTTTAACTCGATTTTTCTCAAAATCAGATCTGCTGCCTCTATTGCCTTCAAACAGCTGTAGCTCAGTCATTTTTTGTCCGATTCCAACAAGTCATATTTTGAAGGTTTTTGAAACTCATTTTTGAAAATTTGCACATTCCGACTCATTTTGCCAACACGGGTCACATGTAATAATGAAAATGAAAGAGTAAGGCTGTCATGCTATAAAGAGGATGCAAAAGCATCATGAAGGTCAATAAGACAGTAAATAGAGTTCATTTCGATTTCAAGTTGCCATTAATTCCCCATAATGGTATAACGAACAACTTGGACTACTTTTATTGCAGTGGTTTCCCACCTTGATTACTTTGGCCTATTGTATAAACAGGAAAATGATGAAAAAAGAAATTACTACATGTATTAGCACTATTAATCCAAAAAACAATTCCTCTGCTAAGTGAGTTCATTAGCTGAACTGTTTATGGCAAGCAAATGGGCATAATAATACAGAACTTGACTAATATGCAGTCTGTGCATCTTGGCTATTTCATATCAGCTCTGAATGTGGCATAAAGTCAGACTACAAATCTGTTTCATAAAAATGCAATCACCAAACTCTGCCTATAGATATAGATACAAAAAAATAAATAAATATATATATATATATATATATATATATATATATATATATATATATATATATATATATATATATATTATGGCTGGGCGGTATATCTCATGCGATATGCATGCGCATCTCGCCAGTAAAGCCGGCTCCTTGATTAGCGATAAATCCCCATCACCTGTTTTCAAATGGAGCGGCAGTTATTACACGTAGACCGTAGTTCACTGAGAAGCTACGCAATATCGCGTTTCATTATCGCAGATGAATCGCGCTTTGATAATGAATCGCGATATTGCGTAGCTTCTCCAGTGAACTACGGTCCCGTGCATTAACTGCCGCTCCATTTGAAAACAGGTGATGGAGATTTACCGCTAATCAAGGAACCGGCTTTACTGACGAGATGCGCATGCATATCGCGTGAGATATACCGCCCAGCCCTAATATGTGTATATATATGTATGTATGTATATATATATATATATATATATATATATGTATGTGTATATATATATATATATTTCTTTGTATATATATATATATATAACTCAGGTCAATTACAGCACTGCTTTGCTCATTTCTATTGCTTTAATTTGCTCTGTGAAAATCATGGCTGTCGCAGGAAAACATTTCATTACAGTAATGATGGCACGATTCATCAAGCCCTCAACATGATCCATCACCGTATTATAAAAAGCCTTCCGAGTTCCATAGATTTCATTGCAGAATATCCACCAGTTCATGGCTAACAGCTATGATAAAATGCGACAAGAAAAAAAAAATGGAAAGAAAGGACAAATAACTCAGGGAGACAAAAGGAAAGCCGGGCGATTTGCTCAAGGTCATGGGATTCAGGGGGACGGACTCTCTAAGGAAGGACTACAAAAGATAGGGCGGGAGGAAGTCAGCTGCTTCTTGCTGAGCTGACATTTTTGATTAAGTCTTTCTTGGAGAGATGTCTAAATGGAAGCGCTTCCGCATGACAGTTTCATAGTTATTCATAGCACGATTGTAAGTTACATTTATCTCTATTCTTTGTATGCTTGGTCATTAATTTAAGACATTATCTACAGCATTGTGTTGGAAAATAAGCCGTTTGTCCTCTGTAATCTCAGTTTGTCCTTTCAGGATGACTTCCTCTGCATTTGACACACACCATCAGCCAGCGGTTTTGTCCTCCTGTGGATCATAGGGGAGCGCATGAGCCATGGAGATTAGCCCTCCATGCTCAATAGCCCTCAACTGCAATGTTAAAGTACTTCCAGGTCATTTCAGCAGTTTAAACGGATCGTCTATAGTTTCTCATGCCATGACTGGCGGATTCAGCATGGTAATGTTTTCATAATTTCGCCAGATAAAGGAATAGCAGTACTTTAACACTTCATATGGCTCCTGAGAGCCAAATGAGATCAATTTTATGTAAATGTAGATAACACTGTTCAATAAACTGTTCACAAATAAAAACAAAGGGAAAAAAACAAATCCTGCAAGCTACTCAAACTTGCATCATCAAAAAAAAAAAAAAAATTGTATTTAGAACTTTTCAGTCAATCAATGTTCCTCAGCCTCAAGCGAAACGCTGCAAAAAAAAAAAAAAAAATTTGCATTCAGGATGATGCAAATTTGAGTATTGTGAGGGACTTTTTTTTTTTTTTGCATTTATATTGGAATTTATTTATATTGGAATTTTATCCAACACACCTACAAATGATTCAGAAGTGTGAGGCACTTCAATTTTTATCTGGCAAATAATTTACTAAAATATTTTAAATAAATGAATACTACACTTTAGTAACAAATTACATTAATGTCGGCATGAACTGGAAGTTGCTACCAACTTCAGTATTTCCAACTAAAAGCTCTCAGATTTCATCCAAAAAAAATTGTTCTGAATATGAACAAAGGTCTTACAGGTTTGGAACGACATGACGGTTAATTAAATAATTAATTAATAACAGAATTTTCATTTTTGGGTCAACTATCCCTTTAAAAATACTGATAAATGACATTAAAAATGAAATAATAAATACAATACATACAATTAAAATGTTATTATTCAAACCAAGTGACCAGACAGGTTTATCAGAAATATAATTTTACAATTTTATTTATATTTCATAAAATAAATAAATAAATAAAAACACCTAATCATTACAGAATATTTGCACTTATCTACTGCAATATTTACAGGATTCTATATTACACAAACAAACTCAAGCAAATCTCAGTTCATTGTGGCATTCATGGAATGCCATCTTTACAAAGTTTTATGTAACAAACAAACACGAGATTCGTGTGAAATTCATATCAGTTGCAGCATTCTAGATTTAATCTGCTCCGCTGGTATCACTTTTGCTTAAAGAATGCAACATATCATTGTCAATCATGCCTCTTATGTCCCTTTTTTTATTGTTATCCGTTTTGAGACCAGATGGCACCTGCAATTCCCACACTTCCACTTTTCAAGTTATGAGAAACCTCCGCCACTCTTGCTCAGAGGCAAACATTAACACAGCAAGACGACAGAGCAATAAAGTCACAAATTAATATTCACAATATGTTCCAATTAACACTATTACTTTACTTATCATTATGGAAAATGTGGAAGTGATGAGATAAATAACTTGAAGTATCATCTTCCCACACAGACAGCTATTTTTCTGAAATGAATCAGTGAGATTTGGGAGGAAGGTCAGGTCAGAGCCACAGATTACAAACTTACAGTGGGCCGAGGTTGACAGTGGCAGTGCGAGTCAGTGCCGCACGTGTCAGTTTGAGGAAATGGTTAAGCAAACAAATCTTCAAAGCAAAACTAATAAATGTGAGCCTACAAAATCGGACATGCATCCTGCTGCATTGCATCTCGCTGTTTCTTCAGCATCCCACGACATGAGCTGTGCATTTTTACAGTATAGTTAGGAGTGGATCATTTTTTTTTAAAAAACATAACTGTCCAAATTCATAAGGAAAATTCCTTATTACATAATTAATAAAGGTAGGGAGGCATGATAAATGTGTCAATTCTTTGAACATATTTTAGATAATTAATTGTACTAAACTGACACTTAATTGACAATGCTGCAGGCAAAAACAGCATATAATCAAGCTTAAATGGTAATTTACAAAAGGTACACAATTATTAGGTTTCTTTAAACCAATTCCAAACAAACATGAAAGAATTTGGCATTGTATATAATATTAGTATTCTTACATAGTCATTGTATTTGCAGGTATAACATTAAAATTATTAGCAAAAATCCATATAAATATATACAAATTTACAAATAACTAAAATATATAGATATATATATGATCAGTGAGATTAAGTGTGAACTAATGATTTTATATCATGCAGGATATTAATTCTTGTATTACATAAAATGTGTTTAATCAAAAATAATGGGTCGGAACATGATTAAATGTGATACAACATTTTAAAAATAATTAATTGTACTAAATTGCCGCATGCAATTGATAGTCCTTAAATTTAGGCTAATCATTTTAACCTTTCCAAGGTAACGTCTCCAACAAGCTTCTATATTCTTCACTCTCATCCGGATGAATGCAGGCTACATCTGAAAGCAAAAACAAGCTAATTTGCTCATGCAAGTGGAGATGGGCTTCAGACTGGAAAAACAAGGCAATGAAGAAGTGCTATGCATGTTAGATCAATAGCACTGGTCGTCCGTAAATGTTTTCCAGTGCCGTAATTAGTATATGATTACATGCGTTCAGCCGTGCTCAGATCCACAGTGACAGGTGCCTATAAGAGATGAAAAGAAATGAGGAATGAAAGAGGGGGTAAACTGAAGGGGTAAGGACCAACGAGAGGCATCTCATTAACCACTGATAGCACTCGATGAGTGTGAAATTGCGTTTTGTGAGGTGTCGGGGTGTGTTATCGCACTTATCTAATAACGACTCAGTGGAGACTGGCACACTAAAACGACTCTGGCACATCGTAACGACCCGAGTGTGACTCTCAGAGAGAGGACAAAAATGGGGATGATGTATGTTAGCATACTTTGACAGCACAACAACAGGAATAGATGATTGGAGTGGCGCAGGGGCAGTTTCGACAGGGGACGCAGAGGAATAATGCATCTGCCTATTACTGTCCTGTCAAAGCATAAAAACAACAGACAAAAAAAAAAGCATGTGAATAAAAAGCTAATAAAATAAAATAAAAACCTATTTTATTGTGTTTTTCTTCAGATTTTCTTGAAACTTTGTAAAGCACTTTGGTCAGTCTTGTGGTTGTTTCTAAACATGCTATATAAATAAATTGAAGTTTGAAGTTTAACTTAAAATAAAATAGGGGTTAAACTGTACTTTTGACTGCGCTTTTTAAAAAAAAAAAAAAAAAAGTGAAACCAAAAGCATCCTTTTAAAAAACCCTCTTGAAATCAGACTAATATTTTTACCAAAGAAACTTCCCACTCCAAAATCCGCAGCAGCAGACCAGAGAACATAAAATTACCCACAACTCACTATGAAGAGAGCAATAAATTAGGTAGCACAAATTATTCCACCAAAAAAGATTCCATTCCGACGAACCACTCCAATTCCTTTTTAAATAGACACTCCAGAGTGAACAAGCCTCTTGAGTATTGAATTGGCTGAAGCAGACAGTTGACCTGCACATTCCTGTGTGTCTTACTGCCTGAACAGTCATTCTGATACACAAAAAAATAGCTAACAATACTGCAGTCAAAAACATTCTATTTTAACATGGATAGTTCACCCAAACATGAACATATTTGTCATAATTTACTCACCCTCATGTTATTTCAAACCTGTATGAATGTTAGTAACCAAACAGCTGTTGATAGCCATTGACTTTCACAGTATTGTGTTTCCATACTATAAACGTCAGTGGCAAAACCAGCAACTGTATGGTTACAAACATTGTTCAAAATACCCTCTTTTGTGTTCAACAGAAGAAATTAACTCGTACCGTTTTGGAACAATTTGAAGGTGTGTAAATGACAGAATTGGGTGAACTGTCCCTTTAAAAGTAGTTTAAAAAAATCCATATGAAATCCTTAAAATACTTATTTGCATGTTATTTACAATTCTGATGATTTTATGTCATGCAGAATATAAAATGCAGCACATCACTCCTTTCTTGTTTTATATAAAATGTGTTCAACCTAAACACACCAAGACACATGTTGCTATATAAACTGTGTGATATCATTCACAAACATTCTGAAAACAACTGCGATGGCAGACAACTAATGCACAGCCTTGAATTCTTGGAAAGGACTCCTTCATTGTCTCTGAAACCATGGGATTCCAACTACAAGCAGGATTGCTGGGAAGTGCTTTCGTGTCTTTGTTGTGTGTTTGGTAGGATAATAAGATTATGTGCGACTCCTGGCAAATCTACCGCCTAAGAAGATAAGGCCAATTACTCTGTTGTCTGCAACGACAGACAAAAAACTGAGAATAAGACAGCTTCTGTGGATCTTATATGATGATGGGAGGGAAAGTCAATCTACTCGACAATAACGGTGTTTTTATAGCGAAGGATGTTTGTTGTTTGTTTATGTGGTGGGTGTTGACAAAGCTTCTTAGTACAGCCAAGGTTAAGAAAGTAAAACACTCGGCTGTTTACTTCAAGAGG